>CATIWR010171345.1:0-122727 GCA_949677035.1 Omphalea diandra
TATATATATATATATATATATATATATATATAATTTTTTAATTTAAATATTAAACTTATCAATTTGATTTAATTATTTAGATGGTTTATCCAAATAAAACATGTAATAAAATTACCAATAATTTTATTTGTTTATTATAAATTTTCTCTCTTTTTAGTTGAATAAAATTTTTAACTAATTATTATTAATAGTTGGCATGAAATAAAAAATTTATACTAACTAAATTAATCAAATTATTAGAATTGAAGTTTTCAATTTCAATTAATATATAAATATAATAATATATACCATTTAATTTTTTTATTTTAAAAAGTGATACACTTAAATTTTTTTAGTGATATGAAAAATTAATAATTAAAAATTAAAAGTATCGAATATCTAAATCGTACTAAATTGAACTAAACTGTACTAAAAAAAATAAAAAATCTAACCGAACCATCTCAAAAATTTGAAAGGATAAAGTTCCACGAAAATTTGATATATTTCAGAACTGCCTTTGCTCACCCTTACTTTTAGCGTGCAAAGTTGAATCATAGAAGATATTTGTCTACACGTTATGAATCCAACCAAGATGGTTTTTTTATTGCAATAGTTTATAAATTTATAATGATAAGTTGAATTTGCAGTAAAAATTATTTGGAGCACAACCATTATATAACCTTTAAAAATTTAACATAATCAAAATTAATTAAACAAATAACAATTTTAATATAATAAAAATTTTATATAGAAATTATAATAAAAAAAATTTATGATTTTAATACTCGTGAATTTACAATTAGTAATAACATCTAACTGGTGACATAAAAAAAGAAATAAACTGGTGACATAAAAAAAGAAATAAATTTGTCACTATCTAAAATAATCAGGGATGGTGGGCTAAGGCCCAATAGAGGGGGAAGAAAGAGCTAGGGTTTCGTTTCATTAGGTTTGACATATGATACTATATAAATGTGTTGCTCAGCGCAATTTATTTCTTTTCTACGGTTTAGACGGCGAGAGAGAGAAAGGGAGAGAGAAAATGGTGAAGTTTCTGAAGCCAAACAAGGCTGTAATCGTCCTCCAAGGCCGCTACGCAGGCCGCAAGGCGGTGATCGCGAAGTCATTTGACGAAGGGACGCGCGACCGCCCATATGGTCATTGTTTGGTTGCTGGGATAAAGAAGTACCCGAGCAAGGTTATCAAGAAGGATTCGGCCAAAAAGACGGCTAAAAAGTCACGTGTCAAGTGCTTCATCAAGCTCGTGAACTACCAGCACTTGATGCCTACTCGCTATACCCTCGACGTCGACCTCAAGGACGTTGTTACCGTCGACGCGTTGCAGACCAAGGAGAAGAAGGTCGCTGCTGCCAAGGAGACCAAGGCCAGGTTTGAGGAGAGGTTCAAGACTGGAAAGAATAGGTGGTTTTTTACCAAACTAAGGTTTTAAAATTATTTTCATAAGATTAAGTATTATGTTGTTATTTTAAGTATTATTTAAGTTGGATTTTAAGATTTTTGATGTGCTGTTTTGATCAACTTATTCCGATATTTGCTCTTTTAATCCTTGGTTTGGTTGTCCATTCTCTATGACTATTTGGGTTTTGTGGTTGAGGTGTTTATGGATTGTTTTACATATGGTTGAGGTGATATACAAATTGCGTATTTCTTAACTGACTGTGAACTTGTCTGGTTCCGATAACATTTTTAACTGACAAACATCTTTATAGGACAGATAGAATGAAAGAAGTATCAATCAATGTTTGGGTTTCTCAAGAATGGACTCGCATCCGTTTTAATTTTCACGACGAATTTTCATTTCTCTACGGTAGGTTGTGAAATGCCTTGCGTGGAATTTTCTGCTCAAGTTTTTGTTATGTTGGATAATTATGTGTGGGTTCCTGTTCAAAATTTAATAACTAAATGCAGTTTTTGATGCATCTTTGGCCCGTGTTTTAATAGTTTTACTTTAGGAAAAGCTGATAGCAGTGCTTTTGACACAGATGTGTTTAGATGTATGCTTTTGTTGCAATAGATCACTATGATTCCTAATACACACATTTAAGGTTGCTTTGGAAAGGGAAAAAAAAATTCTGAATTTAAATTGTTGACATTGTCCACAAAAAATGCTCGTATATCACTAGAATGTGTTCAATGCTCTCAAGTTTTTTCAGTATGCAGTGTAGTCCCGGAGTTTTGAACATTAATTATGTATTTTCAATTGTGATTTATTTTATTTCTATGCTTTTGTGGCCCCTATGTTATTATATGCTGTGTGTTCAATGTTATTTAGAGTTTGAATAGCATCAAATCCATATTATACTTTTTCTATGTATGAAGTATGGTTATGAGTATAAAGTATGGTTATGAATCTTCCCATGAATGGTAACCTATTTAGAGCTCATGTATGCATGAATGCTAAACCTTGAATCAAGAACATTTTCTTGAAGGCACGTTTTGCATGTGGGCTTGTGAATCAGGCGCAGAAAGGTGTTTTGTTACTGGTGGCTACGCTTGGCAGTAGACATCTCTGTTGAACCTTATTTATATTGTCTCATCATTTTCTTTTAGATTTGATGCCCCTTTCCTATCACCCAAGCCCCTTCTTCTAAACATGACAAGTTACCATTCCAGCAATGTTGAGAGCATTCCAAGTGATGTAATGTAAAAGCAAAGTAGTCAATCTTGTTTCATTCGAGCTGGATTTCTTGTTTTTGTGATGGAAATGACACTAAGTTATTCCATTTTTGCCATTTCCAAGTATGAACTTGTCTGGTCGGAAGTTTGTGTTCTGTTGGAGATCTGAATTTCTCATTTCCGTGATTAAAACAGTACACTTAAATCTGATTTTCTACATTGCTTAAGTTTGTCTGTTTTGATCATTCCGAGCATGTTCTGTATCTGAATTTCGCTTTTTGGTTGAAATTTCATGACACCAAAATGTAGAGAAATCTTTGCTTCGCTTCAGTTAGTCTTGTTTGTTATTCGCTGGTTGGGTCAATTTAGTTCGGGGTGTGGGTCTAACGGAACCAAATTAAATCTTACCAGAAAGAAAATAATTTATTCGAAAATAAAAAAAATAAGGAAAATAACATTTAAGTGCTATTCGAGGCTGATTCGATTGGATGTTTTAAGCTTAACCATCTGGACCATTTCTCTTAGAGATGCCACGTCAATAGATGAAGGAGGACAGTGCTCAACTCTGTTCTTTGTGTTTACGGGATGTGGACTTTTTAGAGCTTCCAGCCTTTTTATAATTTAATTATTGTTTTTTTTTCAATATTTTCACACTATATTCACTTATTAATTTCTTTCAATTTATAAATTTGTTTAATACATGTGATATATCCTTGTACTATAATATCAACTTAATTCTTATCATATTGAGAGCGATGAAATTTCAAAATTTTAATGCTCAAAATTTTATTTAACTTTTAAATATTCTAATGTGTGTATATTTTTTAAATTATGATTAACAAATGTTGATAGAAGAATTACTGCAAATTAGTTCATTTTTGTTAACATACTGATGTTTATTTTTTTAATATTTCTTTAGATTTACTATTAACAGTGAATGGGAATACATTATTTGCCAGAACTAATAAGGGATCCAAGCTACCTCAAATTCAATTGGTAAATTAATATTATAAAATATTCTATTTCATTTCTTTTTATTGTATTTTGGACATGAATTTCTCATTTTTACTAAGGTAGTTCAGACTATTTCATTTCCGTTTCTATTGTCGGGGCAAAGGCTAACATGAGACACGCCTATTTGAAATATAAAATAATAGACAAAAAAAAAAAAACGTACACATTATGACTCGAGCCGGACTCTTAGGAAACAATATTTTATTTAAATATATTGTACAAATCAAAAGAATAATTCTTGTTTTGGTTTGGTGTAATGCCTTAAAAGGAGATGCAAAGGATGTAAAGACATTGGGAAATTTAAAATTTGATACACAATCACACGGAATAATGAGAGTGATACAATTCGATTTATAAAAGTTCACATTCATTCTCTTTCTTAGATTTTCAACTAGAGCCTTTTTATTATATTTTACAAGCTAAGATACAACCCGTTGTTTTGTAGATTAATGCTAACACTTAATAACTTCTTTTTTCTTTTTTTAATCAAGTTTAAGAGAAAAACTTAAAAAATGCTTTTATGAGCTAAACACAAACCTAGCGAGATAGTTTTCAGATATCATTTCACGCTTAATTAATTTGTTCAATATACGCTTAAATGTTTCACAAATAAAGTTTTACTTTAAAATTTAATTTAACTTAAAGCGATCCTCATATAAAATATACAAATATAAATCACTCTCTAAACACAGTCTAATCCATTTAATAAGTACTAAACCCAATATATGAATAAAGAAAGAGAGTAGACACTTAAAACCTTGAATGCTTGATATAACTTATTCTAGCACTTGTAGTATAATTAGTAACCTTCTAAATGACATCTTTAGTGTTCTTATATAGATTAAACACTGTGTTATCTTAAGAGCCTTAGAGAAAGATGAAAGAGGAGGGGCATGAATAGGATTATGACAATTTTTGTAAAAATAATGCCAAGAATAAAAATTTTATAGTAGAAAGAGAGATATAAGTAATTTTGTAAAGGTTTGGACCAACTTTGGCTTACGTCCTTTCTTCTAGTATTCTAGTATCCTACTAGAGAGTTCCACTAAACAAGTAGCTTTCAGGTGCTACTCAAACCTTTTACAAGTGAATTTACAGGTGCCACTTAAACTTATGTAAGATAGTTTTTAAGTATTATCTCAAGCCTTTCCCAAGATAGAGTTAAAAGTACTATCATATGCCTTTCACGAAATGATAAAAGATTTTTAAGCTACTCAACTCAAGTAATGATCTCACTTACAAGAATTACAAGTAGTGCATAAGGAAAATCTCTCTAAATCACTCATGGTATTTCTTGACAAGAAAAATAATACAACTAAGTTCTAAGATTAAGCCTTGCTTTTTAAAACACTTAGAGTTGAGTACGTGAAGAATCTTCAAATAGATTTTTCTTCTTATCTTTTAAGATGACTATCTTACTTCAAGATTTTGAAAATATAAGCTTTATTCTTAAGTATATATAATTTTTTCTAAATATTCTTTAATCTTTTTAAAGTTTGAAAGAGATGACCATATATAGATTTGCTCAAAATAAATTAATTAGTACTCACACTGTTAGAGCTAGTCAATGGTCATTGGGATCTTTATTATACTGATTGAAAGTTCAATGGGCTCAACAACTAGCTTCAATAATTCTTGTTTAGCTTTTTGTCTTGTGACAATGATCGTTGGGATTTTTTCATGGTCATTGTGTATCTTTCCAATAGGCATTGAAATCTCTAACAATCATTGAGATTTGAGAATGTTACATGAACTCCACAGTCTTATCTAGGAAGTTTTTGAACTGGTTGTTGCCTAAATTCCATAGTCATTATATTGTTAACACTAATTGAGAAAATTCCAACAATAATTGGATTACCTTGCCTTAATTTTATTGTCCTAAAATACCCTAAAAGGAGTAGAGCTTGAATCAGGCAGTGACAAATTTGAAAATTTTTAAAAAATGGAAAAGAAAATCAATCACATAATGATACCAAATTTTATAGAGGTTTAGCTCAAACTATACCTGTGTCCTCTCCTCTAGATCCATTAGAGATTTTTATTAACCAATAAAAGTGGCAAACGGATTGAGTTGAGTTGGTCTCAGGTTTGGTCATCTATAGGTCAAATCATTTTTGAGTTGAGACATTTTCCAATCAGTTTTAGTCACTCGAATTTTGGACGGGTTAGGGTCAACTTATCAAATTTGCATGCAGGAACAATTTTAGGTCGGATTTCAAGTTTACTCTTAAATGATATTTCGGATCAAACCATGTTAATTCATTTATTATTCAATTTTTAAGTATCTATTTATATTTTTAATTATTTATACAATATTTTCTCTTATTTTGTTAAGACAAAAATAATAATTTTCTTTTAAAAAATTATTTTTAGTCAAATAAATTTTATATAAAGTAGAACTTGATTAAAATTTTTCATTTTTATTCAAATGCCTAATAAACTAAATATAATTTATTTTTTTAAGCAAATGACTATATATAATGAAAGTAAGTAATTGAACTAAATTCATATACAATTATATTTAAGTCATATATTATAATTTAAACTAATTCACAAGCAAATATATAATGTCCAATGATAGCAAATTACTCATTATAAAAATTTTTGTGTATTATAATAAAAATTTGAATAATAAAATTAATTTTTATCTTAATATATGATTTTATTATGATAAAAATCAAATTTATCACAATTATTATAAAAAATAAGTAAACCTATGATGAATTTTTTTATATATTAAATCATTTAAGAAATTATGATAAAAATTTGGCTTGATGCCTTAAAGAATCTAAACTTTTACGTGATTTTCAATTGTATCTAAACCTTCTAAGTCAATTACACTCCACCTCCAATCAAAATAAAAAAATTAGTGAAATGCATATTTAGACTCAATTGACTCTTATATTTTTTCAATTAGTTCAACTAAACTCAAAATTAAGTTTAGAAATTAATTAATATGATATATTTATTTTTATTCAATTTAATCTCATTTTTACTTATTTAAATTTATTATATACTTTTGTATGATGTAAAATTTAAAATTAAGCATTTTTAAAATTTCAATTTATAATTCAAAAAATCTCTCAATCTCTCATATTCTTAAAAAAATTTCCCTTAATCTTTTTAAAAAAATTAATTTTTATATTTAAAAAATAATTTTTTTTAAAAAAATTAAATGAAAATTTCTAAAAATTATTTAAAAAATTCAATTACATGAGCTTAATTAAGATGATATTTTTATTTTTTGTTCACTTTAATCTCATTTTTGATTAATTAAATTTATTATGTACTTTTATATGATGAATTTTAATTTTATATTTAAATTTAAAAAAGAAAAATTTTAAAATTAAAATCTATAATTCATAAAATATCTCAATATATCATTTTAAAAACAAATTCTCTCAATCTCTCCTTAAAAATTTAATTTTTATATTTTAAATAATAAATTATTTAAAGTATTTAAAATATATTTTAAAATTAATTACATGAGCTTAATAAGATGATACTTTTATTTAAATTTAATCCTTTTTTTGCTTAATTAAATTTATTTTAATCCCTTTGTTTGCTTAATTAAATTTATTATGTATTTTATACGTAAAATTTTGACTTTATATTTAAATCTATAAATTTTTCAAATTTAAATTTATATTTTATAAAATCTCTTAATATCGTATTTAAAAAACAATTTTCCTCTCAATCTCTCTTTAAAAATTTAATTTTGATATTTTAAATAATAAATTATTTAAATCATTTGAAATACAAACTTTAAAAAATATTAAAAAATCAATTATATAAACTTAATTAAGATGATTCTTTTATTTTTTATTCAATTTAATCCCATTTTACTTAATCTAATTTATTGTATTTTTTTATATGATAATTGTATATTTAAATTTGAAAAATTTAAAAATTTTGGAACTTAAACTTATAATTTGTAAATCTCTCAATCTCTCATTTAAAAATATTTTCATTCAATCTTCCTTAAAAAAATTAATTTATATATTTTAAATGATAAATTATTTAAATCATTTAAAATAAAACTTCTAAGAAATATCTAAAAACTCAATTACAGGGTACAAACTTAAAAGTGCCTAAAAAAATTTATTGTTGAGATAAATTAAAGATTTATTATTTTTTTATTTAAATATATAGAAATAAAATTTTATTATTTAAAAATATGAAATTAATTATTTACCAACTAAAATGAAAATAAAATTTTAATACTCTTATGAAAAATTATTCAAGTTGAGTAAAAATAGAAAGATTATCTTAGTAAAATTTAAATTTAATTTTAAATATGATTGAAATAATTGAAAAAATATAAAACTAAGTCTAAATATTAACTTTACTAAATATTTATTTTAACTTAGGGTAATTGAAATCAATTTATTAAATTAGAGTATAATTAATTTAATTAGAAACTTTAGATATAATTGAAAATTCATGAAAAGTTTTAAATTTTTTAAGTTATTGAGCCTAAAAATTTTCAACTCATTTTGTTATAATAAATGAGTGTACAAGATAAATTGTTGTTGGACTGGCTGTTCAAACTTAAGTCAAGATTTTCTTTTGATCTTGACAATATACATTGAAAAGTTCTAATGCCAATTTTAAGTGTTGATCTTATAAATATTAAGATAGAATTTCATTTGACATTGAATAGAAGCAAAAAACTCAAAGTATGAAAATCTGTTTTTGAAATTAGCAACTGCGAATTTTGAAAAGTGCTGTTGAGATTCAAAAGTCATGGCTGCAAATTGGTGAAACAACATTTCCGTATTAAACAAACAATTTTGCTATGACCATAACGTCCAAAGAAAAAAAATAGCGATCGTAAATTTTGAGATATGTAAGAAAGATCCAATGGTTAGTTATTGACGTGGACTACCCATTAGACACAGTCCAAAAATAGGGACCTTAATTTCAATTTGGACCGCGAATTCGTTTGACAAGCATTTAATGTAAGACACGCTTAGCACAATTTGGAGATTTAGACAGTTTTTTTTTGTAATGTCTCTTTGGTGGTTATTGCATATAAATACACCACCAAATGGACTTGAATGTAAGAGGATAATCATTGATTGTGCCAAAACTCTTGCAAAGTTAATTCTCACCACTTTAACTCTTTATTTCTTTGTACATAGTTTGGTGTGAGTTTTAAACACCTTGGGTATGGGTTTAAGAGTAAGCCTTTGTATAGAAAACTCTTGTATAAGTTTGAGTGTGAGCTTTAGGAAAACATTTATAAGGTTTGATTGTGAGCCTTGGGAAAACACTTATAAGGTTTGAATATGGGCCTTAGGAAAACACTTGTAAGGCTCGAGTGTGAGCCTTAGGAAAATGCTTATAAGGTTTGATGTGAGCCTAAACACTAAGTTGAGTTTGAGCTTGTAAAACACCAGTGATTAAGTGAAACACCTAATTGGTGAATTAAAGAGTGGATGTAGGTGTTGGCCTAGTACACTAAGAAGGGGGGGGGGGGGGGTTGAATTGGGGGGAGATTAAAAGTTTAAAAGAAGGCTAAGGTGTTTAAAGAGTTAAAAAGGAGAAGAAAAAAATAAACACAAGACGTTTATAGTGGTTCGGGTATTAACAAACCCTACATCCACTCCCCAATTCTTCACAATTGGGTATTCCACTCAACTAAACTAGTGTTTTCAAGCTCACACTAACTTATACAATATGTCTTTTATGGCTCACACACAACCCTTACAACTTATGTTTTTAGGCTCACACAAAATCTCTCACAAGTGTTTTAGATAGGCCCACACTTCAACCTCTTATAAGAGTTTTGGAAGTTAGGCTAACTCTTAACATACTTACAAAGGTGTTTAATACTAACACCAAATAATCAATGACACATAAAGAAGAGTAAGAAGAATGAGTAGCAAATTTGTAAGAGTTTGGTTACAATAAATGAAATTCTCTTGCATTTACATTAGTTTGGTAGAGCATTTATCACCTCATTACTAGATCTTTTGACAACTGCCATCCATCAGATCATGAGACAAAAGGGTAAGTCTGTCAATGATCTTTCATTTGGAGAAATGTATCAGTTAATGATACAGGGTCTTGAGAAACTATGTAGTGAGCGAAAGGTGATTGTCCAAATGCTTGACAGACAGAAAAATCCTTCTCTTAAAAAGTCCTGTAGAAGAAAGGATTTGATGATCAAGTGCAGGGTGAATGAAGACATCTGTGTTTGTCCAAACAAGAAGAAGAAGCATTTCTTAAAACTCAAGTCTAAAAGCTCTAGTTCAAAGAAGAAGTGGAGATATTTCAGAAGGAAGAAATACAGGGGAAAGCGCAAATCTAACAGATGCTATATTTGTGGATGAAAGGGTCATTTTGCAAAATGATGTCCCAATAAACCTCAACAGGTGGCAAAAATGATCCAACAAATTTAAATTTCGTTTGCTGTAGTCCTAAAAGAGGCAGATGTGGAATCACTTTTCTTTGTTGAAAATGAGCCTTCGGATGAAACAGTTTTTGCTATCCAAGATTCTTCTTCTGAAGATGATGAACCAGACTATTCAGGTAGTTACTCCTTAACTCCACTTACCATGGCTCTAATTACAGAATTACAGCTTGACGAAGACCACCCAGTTCCTTTAGCCTTTGTTCGGATTTTTCCTGAACCATTTTCCAAACCTATCAAAGCTGTAACATTCATGGATACAGGAGCCCATATCTCTGTAATGAACCCCAAGGTCTTACCAGCCCAAAATTGGAAGCCCTACAAGAAGTATTTTCGGGCTGCAAATGAAAAAGTTTTTCATACGGGTCTCATTATAGCCAAACCCGTTACTGTTCAGTTTTTCCCGGGTTACAAAATCCATTCAAAGTTCCTTGGGTCATCCTTTCTAGACAAAGACTTGGTCGTGGGCTTTGATCTTTACTAGAAGTTGGCTAAGTTAAGGGTCCTTCCAACAGGCCTTAAGTTTCGAAGTTATCAGCCTTATACTACAGTCACTTCCCTATTCACCATACAACCTAGTCTGCCCCAACTCTCACTAGCCATAACCCATATAGTCCAAACCATAAAAAACCTATGTTATGCTGAAAATCACACTGAATTCCTGTCTAAAAATCTAAAACTTTATGGATCAATCTAGCTTTTTACATATCCTTGCCATTTAAACTTAATGAGGACGTCAACCCCACAAAGGCTACTCATCTTGGCATGAATCATAAAGAGCAGGAGTTGGCTTATCAGGAATGTTCTCAACTTCTAGCCCATGGGTTTATTGAGCCTACTACTTCTGAATGGGCTTGTTAGGCTTTTTATGTTAATTAAAGATCATAACAAGTCAGGGGAAAGAAATGACTTGTCATTGATTATTAGCCTTTGAATTACTTCCTCAGAGACGACAAATTTCCACTACCAAAGATTTCCTCACTGTTTGTTCATTTGTCGCAGGAAAAATTATTTTCTAAATTTGATTTAAAAGCAGGATTTTGACAACTTGGCATTGTTCCAAAAGACAGGTACAAAATGACATTTTGCATTCCAAACAAACACTATCAATGGACAGTGATGCCGTTTGGTCTTAAAACAACTCCCTTGTTATTCCAAAAACTAATGGTGAAAATTTATGAGTCTATTATTGACAGTGCTCTAATTTACATCGATGATATCCTCCTATTTTCACCAGATGAGGACTCTCATGTTCATATACTAAAAAGGTTCATGAATCTGACTTAACAATATGAGATCATGCTGTCTACCACTAAAATGAAGATTGCATAGGACCAGATAAAATTCTTGGGGATAACATTCAAAGATGGTCACTATCAACCAGGACCCCACATCACAGCTGAATTATTAAAGTTTCCAGATGAGAATCTCATGCGTAAGCAAATTCAATAGTTTCTTGGCATTGCAAATTATTTACGTAGTTTTGTCCCCCACTATGCAAAACATGCCAAACCTTTACAACTCATGCTAAGAAAAGATTCTCCACAAAAGGGTTCCAGTCAGATGCATACAGTTAAAACATTAAAGCAAGTGCTCCAACAGCTGCCACTATTACAAATTCCTTCTGATGGAAAAAGACTGCTTCAAACAGATACCAGTAACAGTCACTTGGGGGCCATCCTGCTTGAAGAAACAGATAGAAAGAGAAGAATATGCTCACATGCAAGTGGGTCCTTTAAAGAGTCAGAAAGACACTATCACTCAATCTTCAAGGAAATTCTAGTGGTAAAAAATGGAATTAAAAATTTGAATTCCATTTGATTGGTCATAAATTCACTGTGCTTATGGACTGTTCATCATTTCCTAAAATCCTTGAAAATAAGAAGTCAGTGCCCAATCCACAACTGCTAAGGTGGAAAGATTGGTTCAGCAAGTATTCCTTTGACGTGAAGCATATAAAAGGAGACTTCAACCTCATACCTGATGTCTTATCCAGACCTGGAAGCATCTCCTTCATCCACCTATCTTATCTAATTATACGTATGGCATCTTCCTCCTCTTCCTCTTTTCCTGTATCCACTGATGCATCATCCACTCATCCACCAGTATCTTACTCACCCTTCCTTCGAACAGGTACTCTACCTAAAGTAATTCTTCCTATAACCTATTCCCAGATCTCAGACCTTACTGTCCAACAAATATTTGCTTACCAGACCAAATTACTCAAAACCTTTGGTCCCATCTTTATGGAAATTCTTGGTTTCCATCCCTTTTACCTTTTCTTGAAGGTATACGTCTTTATGGACTTTGCTGCAGTCCACAACGGAGGTTAGATTTGGCCTAAAGAACTGTTAATCTTCCTGTGGTATTTTTGTCATCTCTATACCATAACCATTGAAGTCAGGCCACTGCATTTTGGTCAATATCTGGATAAGCTTAAAAGAAGGGTTTATCATAACCCTCATCTCATCACTTTCCTAGAATGATTCCAACCTCTCAAAAAATGGATTGATGCCATAAAAGTAAGAATCTTCTACAGTTCTTATGAAATGACCCTTAACAAAAGAGCTATTTATAAAGTTCATCGGCCTTGCCTTGTTGGTCTATCAGGCATGACTCGTCGAATGCTTGGGTGTTTGCACTATTATAAGGAAAACTGGTTTTCTCTATGGACAAATGCCATTGATCACTAAAAGTACTTCAGGGAGTTTCAGAGATTTATGTTTGAAAAGAACAAGACTATACCTAAGGAGATTTGGCCAACCTTAACAGATGATGCACCATGGGACACTCTACCACAAAGGTACAAGAATGAGCTAAATGCCAAATGCCAGGAATGGGAAGACTTCCCTCCTTAACAGCTAAAGCCATTGGACAGTAAGTTATCAGAGCCATACTCACAAGATCCCTATGAGCCTGAAGATCTATACAAAAAATATGGGGAAAATCTTATCCTCATAGAAAAGGTAAATGTCAAAGTCTAGACAGAGATTAAAGAAGAAGACTATGAAATCATGAATCTATCACCTTCCCATGAGCCAATCAGAAAGGGATAAGAAAGAATTTGCTTTACCAAAAGCAAGATGAGCCATTTACTTTAATATTTAGCTTTTACAGCTGGCTTTTTCTTTTGTTTATTTGTTTGTAATAATTGCTGGCTCTTTCTTTTGTTTGTCTGGCCACTAAAATGTGTCTAGCTGGCCACTTGTGTTTGTCTATAATAATTATTAAGGTTTGTATGTATTAGTTGACCACTTAAGTTTGTGAAGGGAATCTTGTCTCTTTCAAGTCTATATAAGGAAGAGTTCTCTCATTTATAAGGAAGGTTCGGCTTGGAAAAAATCTCTAAGTAATAAAATCTCTCTTTCTTTAAACATGAGTTTCTAAAAACACATAGCCAATAGTCTCTAATAGTATTATCTGATCTCCTACCATCTTTTTCTTCTCTCCCTTTCTTTGATAACCATAATCCCGTATTTCATCATACTAAGAGGACTATAGAAGCCGTTGGTGGACATATCAATAGGACCGTGGAGCTTTTTGTGAGTATTTAGCTATAGGACAACGAGGGGATGCCTAGAAGGCCATAGTCATACTATTGAATTGCTCATATGACTTGTTAGTTTGTTGCTGCTGATCATGGTCATATGTATATGTAGTCCATAGTCATAGTTGTGTGGTGGAATAGTCTTTATTGGTATCAGAGCTTGGTTGTTTTCCTTTTTACAGGGGTGAATGATATACTATTGAGGCTAGTGACACTTGGTTACCATGGAAAATCCTATCGTAGATACTATTATACCTTCCTCATCTTAACCTTTCACTTCTTCCTTAACTATTTCTATCCCTTCCACTCCTTCTTTTAAAAGATCTACCTCCTCTAAAATAGACTACCTGTATGAACTCAACTATATCCTTGACAATCAAAAGATTTAAGACACTTCCTAAACCCGTATGATGCTTTTCAAAAAAAAATAAAGCATCTTGGACCAGATCCATCAAAGCCTTGATCAGACAAACTCCCAACGTCATAAAGGAGTATGTATAGTCTTCGAACTTTGATCAATGTCCAATCCTGCCAACGGGAACGAAATAGTTTATTACTCTTGAAATTCCTTCAGACTTTGTACAATAATGGATTCTCCAAGGATATACCCATATCCATTTTAGAGCTATACGTATAGTTTTGAGCTATCATGGAAGAAAAGGGTTGCCAGTCTTTGCAAGGATTGCCTTGCTAGACAACAGGTACTTGGAGTATTAGCATGCAGTCATCAGAATGGTAGAAACGTCTGTCAATATAGAATAGGTGATGTTTACGTTCTACCCCAACTTTAATTTATCTTTAAAGGATCCACATGTTCTTACTGCTCTCAAGGTTCAGATCCAAATAGCTGGAGCTTCTCAAGTCGCCTTTGCTACAACAACTACTTTGCACTATCAAATGATTTACAGGATCGAGAATCATTCCATTGACCTCTCTTTCCCTCATGAGAATGAGGCCTTGTTGATAGTAGCAGACACTCAAAATGCACCAATGTGAATCCAAATTGCTCGATAAATATCGTGCAATGTCTTTTGTAGTTATACCATAAACCTGGGTCACGAGTTATGAGAAAATGCATGAAAATACCCAGCCAGTACAATCAATAGAGCCAACTTATTACCGTAAGCCAGACGGTACTGTTGAAGCAAAGTTTGTCAGTACTCCTCCAACAAAAGAAGGTGGCGTGTTTTCCACATAATTCATAATGACACCCCATGAACCTGAAGTAGGCATGCCTATTGTCTACTTTGAAAGCAATGGATCTCTTATTTACCCATTTGAACGAGATGGCCATTATTTTTGGGATGAATGTAGGTGTGATGCTTGCTTATATGGTTCAGATGATGAAGAAGAACCAAAAAGGAAAAAGAAAGGTTGTCCTGAGGCATCTATGCACAGAAGATATGAAGATGATGATCCATCTATTGGCTTACTAAGAGAGCCATTTGGAAAGTATGATTACCTTGTTAACTATGGTCCAATCCCTTAAGTACTATCTTTGACACCAAAATAGCCAATTCATAAACAACCTCAAAATCAAACACCTACCTCTTATGCCTCACAAAACATGAAATGGATACCTAAAACACCTAGCCTTACACAAACACCACAACTCTATATGTGCCAACCTATAAAAGAAGATTTCCCACCATTTCCTGACCAAACCAACCTCAATACCCAAGTCAGGACCATGGCTCATGTAAAGAATCCCACTAGGGTTGATGCTAAAGGTCAGCCATTGAGTATAACTCTGGCAGAAGCAGTGCTTAATTGGCAATCAACCAATGCGCAAGCTCAGAATAGGATCCATAAAAACATAGAATTTAAGGTAGAAAGGGTGTCTTAACAAGTTCATAAGGTGTATAGGTTTGTTCTTAGTAAGACAGAAAAGAAAAATAAGATCCTTTTAGGATACTTTTTCGTTACCATCCCCTCTTGCATTAATAAAAAAGGTGATGATATGGTGAAGTATTCAAAATGGTAGGGTACAAATGTATTTAGCCAGGGAAGTCTTAGGGTAATGTTTGGTCTCAATAGAAATTTTGGACTACAACTCGGAATAGATAACATCAAGGGCGAAGATGATGAATGAAATGGCATCATCGACTTGAAGGTTAAAAAGATTTGAAAGTTTCTCAAAGGTAATGCAAAAAGGGTCCCTAAAGGCTCGAAATACTAACTTATATTGGCTGACATAAGATTTCGCTCTTCGACTCAAAGTCACGGTACACATAAACTCCTACACAATTTCCTTATATTTGGGCTTGTTATGAAAAATGAATTCATTCCACCCCAAGTTTGAGAGAAATGCATGGATCTCATCCTTGATGCCTAGTGAGTCTAGGAGAAATGTTGAGGGAATTTTGTTTAGAAGGATTATCTTAGAGGAGTTTGCCTTGTACTGGTCTTTCTCTGTTTTGATTCCTTTCATTATATGTAGAGCCGGTGGTCTATAAGGTTGTGCTATATCTTTCCCTTCTCTGCTCTTTAGATATTCTTAGGGGCCATAGTGAATGATGGAAGAGCGAGAAAGATGTTTGAGAGTGAGGAAGAAGAGGGATTAAGATATCTAGTAAGTGTTAATAAAAACACTATTTTAAGAGTTTATATAGGCCAAGAAAGGGTGTGAAATGACCATAAACCGTCAGAAAGTCATTTAAGGAGGAGATGCAAATGGTTGGCAGTCAAATCAGTTAAATACAAGTAGTTACTCAAATTCGCGATCGCTAATTATGAAATATTTGAGTAATGGATAAAAAATTCTCAGGAAATAAAACGTTCAACAGTCAAAACATTTAAAATTTGAACAAATTTGTGGTGTGGAATGAAAGTCACAACCACGAATTGTTGGTTGACAGTTGAATGATGAGTGGCTGTAAATCACGAATATGAATCAAAGAGTAGCGACTGCGAATTACAAGGCATAAAAGATAACTATAAAAAGATAAGACTTGACTTTTTAGGCTGTGATCCATTTAATGTATTGATGCTTAATTCATGCAAATTGGCATAGAGAAGGATAATTGCACATATAATTAAGACATCCTAAGATATAAATATCACATACGATATACACATAACAATCAATTAAGTATAAATAATGCATCACACAAAAAACATTATAATAGATCCAATTTTTCACTTTAGGGAGCTTTGATTAAGCATTTCCAACTCTCTCTTAATGAGGTTCATCCTTTCTTCATGAGAGATTTTGTGAAAATGTCTACAAGTTGATGATTTGTATCTAAAAATTCTAACATGACATCACCATTTTTGATGTGATCTCTAAGAAAATGATGCCTAATGTCTATATGTTTGCTCTTAGAATGTTAGTGGGATTCTTTGAAAGATTTATTGCACTAGTGTTGTCACATTTGACGAGAATGTGATAAACAACTTTGCTATAATCCTTTAATTATTGTTTCATCCAAAGGATTTAGGTGCAGTAATAACTCGCAACTATATATTCAACTTCAACGATGGATCAGACAACCAAAACTTGCTTCTTAATGAACTAAGACACTAAACACTATCCTATGAATTGACAAGTTCTAGAAGTGCTCTTTCTATTTAGAAGACTACCAACATAATCCTCATTCGAATAACCTATAAGGCTAAATTAAGAATCTCTATGATACCATAAGCCTAAATGTAATGTGCCATATAAATATTTGAAAATCCTTTTAACAAAAAGAGATCCTTTAGGATAAGATTGAAACCTAACGCACATGCATACATTAAACATTATATCAGATCTAGTGGTGGTAAGATAGAGTAGAGAACAATTCATACCTCGATATCTCTTCTCATCAACTAACTTACTTGATTCATCCTTGCCCAACTTGAAGGTAACACTCATTAGTGTTTTTGCTACTTTACATCATTCCATGCCAAATTTCTTGCTAATGTCCTTGGTGTATTTGGCTTGGTTGGGGAAGATCCCTTCTTTGGTTTGCTTGATTTATAGACCAAGGAAAGACTTGAGCTCTCCTATCATGCTCATTTCAAATTTCCTAGTCATACACATAGCAAAATCCTTACAAAGTAATTCACTAGTAGCACCAAAAATGATATCATCAATATAAATTTACACTATTAGTGTATCATGATTATGCCTCTTGACAAATAAAGTTGTGTTAACCTTTCCCTTTTTAAAATCATTTTGCAAAAGAAAAGAACTAAGCCTTTCATACCAAGCTCTTGGAGCTTGTTTCAAACCATACAAGGTTCTATTCATTTTAAACACATAATTTTGAAAAATATGTGATTCAAAACTAGGAGGTTGTTCAATATAAACTTTCTCCTCAATGACACCATTTAGGAAAATACTTTTGACATCCATTTGAAATAGTTTGAAATCATGAGACATGAGCCAAAAGAATCCTAATGGCCTTTAATCTTTCTACGGGGGTATAGGTTTCATCATAGTCAATTCCTTCCTCTTGGTTGTAACCCTTAGCAACCAATCTAGCCTTATTTCTAGTGATGAATCCTTGCTCATCTAAGTTATTCCTAAACACCCATTTGCAACCTACAATAGGGTGTTCCTTCAGCCTAAGAACAAGTTCATATACATTATTTCTCTTAAATTGGTTGAGTTTCTCTTGCATAACAATCACCTAACTCTCATCTTTAAGAGCCTCATAAATAGATTTTTACTCAAATTGAGAAACAAAAGCAAGTTTATTGTCTAAATTATTGAGTTGAGATCTAATACTTACATCTTTGGATGTATCACCAATGATTAAGTCATTGGGCTGATACTTAGAATATCTCTAATACTTGGAAATATCTTGATTTGGTGATTCCACTTGTTGATATTGAGATTCTTTATCTTCTCTTAATGATTTGCTCTTATCATGAACCTTATCCTTCTCTCTTGTAGTGTGCTCTAAATCCAATTTCTCAAAGTCATAATGTTATTTGTTTTGAAGGAAGATTTGTGTTACTTTCCCATTTGACAAGGACCACATGTCTTATCTCTAGATAACTTTAGCTTTGAAAGACCTTCCATTAGCTTCCTTTTTGATAAGCTTTTTAAGAGCTCCATGTTAGCATGTCCAAGTCTTCTATGACAAAGCTAAGCTTCATTGCTAAGAGACATAAGACATTTAAAGGATTAGTTAGCCAAATTGTCTAAATCAATTAGGTAGGTATTGCCCTTCCTTTCACCCTTGTAATTTACCTTTTCATCGATCAAACTTGTAACCCAACATTCTTTAGGGTCAAAGGTGACTATATTACCTTTATCACATAATTGACTTACACTAAGCAAGTTATGTTTTAAGCCATCCATAAGTAAAACATCATTAATTAGATAACAACCATTCTTACCAGTGGTGCCAATGCCAATTACCTTACCCTTGGCATTGTTTGCAAATGTGACATTGCCACCTTCCTTCTTTCTTAGGGCCATGAATAGTCTTTTGTTGCCCATCATGTGCTTTAAGCAACCACTATCCATATGCTAATCATTTACTTCATTGGTGGTTGCCAAATAATTCAACACAACACAAGTAAATCATTTTTGCTTCGGTACCCAAGCATACTTAGGTCCTAGGGGGTTAGGTTTGGAAGGATCCTCCAACTTGAGGTGTGCCTCCTAGTATAACAATATATGTTTATGTGACCAAACTTTATGCTATAGTGGCATTGGAGTTTAAATTATACATTGCCTTGGTATGAGTGAGGGTTTTCTCATACCAACATGATGTGTATGTGAACATGAGCATGAATGAATAGGTGTAAAAGTAAATTTTCTATGTGTGGTTGAGTGAGTATGCTTTTGATTATAGATGTATGCATGATTGGCCTTTTTAGAAATAGACATTGAGCCTTGTTGAACGTTTCCTTTGCCTTAGGCCATGATTGTTTAGTGCTTTGAGCACTTTTCTTTTCAACCACCTCAATACTTGACGTTTGAGGTGTTGAGGCTTTAACAAATGTTGTGGGTGAAGGTGTAGAAGATCAGGCTCCATTGAAGCGTAGACCATGCCTAACCAAGGGAGGTCTTTGTGATACAATAAGTGTATTCAAAGCTTCTTTTCCCTTGTGGAACTTAGAGATAAAGTTTCTAAGCTCAATGACTTCACCCTTCAAGGAGTCATTTTCTTTTCTCAATGAAGTTAGGGATGCAGATGACTTAGATAGACTTTCCATAGACTTCTTGAGTTCTTTATTAGAAGCCCTCAATTCACTTACAAGATTATTTGGGGATTTAAATTCATCCGCTAATTTAGTGTACTTCTTTTTGTAAGATTTCATATGTGACTTATATTTGTCACATTTCAAAGTGAGAGCTTCTAAAAGCTCATCATCTACATCATCTAACTCACAAATTCAACATAAGAGTGATGTGAAGAGCTTACCTCATTTGATGAATCTTTTTGAGCCATGAAGCATATGTTTGCAAACTCTTCCTCTTTGTCTTCTTCACTTGAGCCATCATCCTAAATGGCTTTGAAACTTTTCCTTTTCTCTTGGTCCCCTTTCTATTTCTTTTTCTTCAATTTGGGGCAGTCATATTTGATGTGGCCTTGCTTGCCACATTCATTGCAAGTGACATCACTTTATCTTTCTTTGGGAGTTGCAGTAGCTTTCTTGAAGCTTCTTTTTTCCTTTCTTCTTTCAATTAGCTCCTTTGTTCTTCTTGAAAGCATTGCCAGCTTGTCCTCCTCTTCGTCACTCCTTTTCTCTTCGTCCCTTTTCTGTTTCTTCTTCTTCAATTTAGAGCAGTCATATTTGATGTGGCCTTACTTGCCACATTCATTGCAAGTGACATCACTTTATCTTTCTTTAGGAGTTGGCGTAGCTTTCTTGAAGCTTCTTATTTCCTTTCTTCTTCTAATAAGCTCATTTGTTCTTCTTGAAAGCATTGCCAGCTTCTTCTCCTCTTCGTCACTCCTTTTCTCTTGGTCCCCTTTCTATTTCTTCTTCTTCAATTTGGGATAGTCATATTTGATGTAGCCTTGCTTGCCATATTCATTGCAAGTGACATCACTTTATCTTTCTTTGGGAGTTAGAGTAGCTTTCTTGAAGCTTCTTGTTTCCTTTATTCTTCTAATCAGCTCCTTTGTTCTTCTTGAAAGTATTGCCAACTTCTCCTCCTCTTTATCACTTTCCTATTAACTTGAGGCCACTTCAACTACCTTTTCCTTTGATGAAGACTTGAGAGCTAAGGTCATCCTTTCTGATTTTTCTGATTTATCTCATTGACCTTTCATCTTCTTCATTTCTTCATCCTTCAAGACTAGATCATGAGTTAAGAGTTTGCCCATTAGAACATCAGTTGGTACCTTCCCTATCTCCGGATTAGACTTTTAGATACTACAAACCCTGACACCAAACTTTTTAAGAGGTAAAGATTTTAGGATTTTTGAATTTACCTTATGATTGATGAGAATTTTACCAAACTTCTTCATGTTTGTGATAATTGCAAGGATCTTATTTGTCATATTCATGATGCTTTTCCCCTCCTTCATCATAAATAGCTCCCATTCCATCACATACATTTCAAGTCGACTCTATTACACTAAAATGGTGCCTTCATGGTAGTTCTCTAAGGCCTTCCAAATCCCATGAGTTGTAAGATAATATTAGACCTTTAAATTTCTTTTCTTGAGAGAGAACTTAGAAGGATTGCCATAACTCTTTTATTTTTTCCATTGAATCTCCTATGAGCTTCAACCCACTCCTCTCTAAGGATCAATTCCTCACTTCTATCCACCACTTTAGTAAGTGGCTTCCATTCCTTTGCTATAATGTCCCAGAGGTCAACCACATTATTATTCAAGTAGATTTCTATCCTATACTTCCAATGAGTATAATTTGCTCCATCGAAATATGGCTTGAGGTGAGTGTGAATTCCTTCTTGTGCCATGATCTTTTCTCATGCAATTAGGCTTTGGAGTTAGACTTGGTTTTGATACCATTTGTTGGCCTAGTGCACTAAGAAAGGGGATTGAATAGGTGGAAGATTAAAAATTTAAAAGAAGGCTAAGGTGTTTAAAGAGTTAAGAAGGATAAGAGAAAATAAACACAAGACGTTTATGGTGGTTCAACTGTTAACAAATCCTATGTCCACTCCTCAATTCTTCACAATTGAGTATTCCACTCAACTAAACTGATGTTTTCAAGCTCACGCCTAATGATGAAAGACTATGAGGGCATCACCAAGATGACAAATAGATTCATCTCTATTATCATAAATATAAAAAAGTTTGGAAGTATTCTTACCAATTATAAGGTAAATAATAAAATCCTCAAATCGCTTCCATTGGATAAATTTGGTGCAAGAATATGCAACATTCAAGAGTCCAATTCGGAGATTGGAAAAGTGCCAATCGATGCTCTCATTGTTAAACTTCTCACTCATGAGATTGCTCTCAAGAAGGATGAAGAGATGAATAAGCTAAGGTGACAAAAAGATAAAGAGGAAAAAAAAAGCTCTGGCCTTCAAAGCTCAAAAAGATTATTCAAGCTTAAGTGACTCATATGAAAGTGACAATCAAGAAAAAGAGCTTGCTAAAATATTAAAAAAGACTAAGGAGTTGATGAAAAGGAGAAAAGAAAGAAGAATCCAAAAAAAGTCATCTTCCTATCATCATAAGGAAAAGAATAAAACCTTTAAGGCTACTTGGGATGATGATTCAAGTGATGAATAAGTAGATGAAGTAGCAAAATTTTGCTCCATGGCTCAAGAAGACTCCTTCAAAGCGGTAAGTACTTCTCCACACTCCTATGATGAATATGATACATTTGATGATGTAGATGATGATCTTCTTAAAGCTCTTACTTTAAGATGTGATAAATATAAATCACAGATGAAAACTTACAAGAAAAAATATTCTAAGCTAGAGGATTAGTTTAAATCCTTAAATGATCTTGTAAGTGAGTTGAGGACTTCTAATGAAGAACGCAAAAAGTCTTTTGAAAGTCTTTCTAAGTCTTCATCCTCTTTTAACTCCTTGAGAAAGGAAAATGATTCTTTAAAGGGTGAAGTTATAGAACTTAAAAACTCCATCTATAAATTTCATAAGGAGAAAGAAGCTTTGATACACTTATTGTATTTTAAAGACCATATTTAGTTAGACATGGTATAGGCTTCAATGGAGCCTCTTCATCACTCATAACATTCATTAGAACATTAACACCTCAAACTTCAAGTATTTAGGTCATTGGGAAGAGAGATGCTCTTAACACTAACCCCCTATGCCTAAGGGCAAAGGAAAGGCCCTTCAGGGCTCAAAAGCCAAGGCTCAAAGTGTAAATTATGCTTACATTTATAACAAGAAGCATGCTCAAGCACACAAACATAAAAAATTATTTTCTAATCCTAATCACTCATGCACTTGCATACATTCTCACCACCTAAGTATGAGAAGACCCCTGTTCATATTAAGGTTATATATAGGAGAAAGACTTATAAGTCTAAGCTCCAATATCATTATTGTATGAAATATGGTTACATAAACATTATCTGCTGCATTAGGAAGGTACAACTTAAATTATAAGACCCTTCCAAGACTAACCCCCAATGACCCAAGAATGTTTGGGTACCAAAGCAAAGTGTTTGATATTGTAGGATAGAGATTCCTTCACCAAATTCTCATCATTAAAAATTTAAAGGTGAATGGAGATTGCTAGTAAAGAAGGGCTATAGTTTCAAATGGTTATTTGGTATCAAGCCATTGATACTAAGCTTGTAATGTATCCCTTATCCCATATGTTTTTAACTTGACATATTTATGCATATGTTTAGGGGGAGTTTTTTTTATTTTATTACTTAATATATCTATGTTTTGATATGTTTGATTTGATTGATTGTGTTACGAGTTGAATAAAGTCATTTTGAAATTTGAGATTTTTTATATTTCAAATGTATAAGTTAATCATAAAAAATCATATACTTTATTCTAAGGCCATGTATGAAAATTCTTAAATTTCTAGCCCTATTTTGTATATTCAAGCATCTTTATATGTTTGAATTATTTTGCATCTATGTTTATTTTAATATAAATTTTCATGCAATTTATGTTTCATCCATTTATCTTCTTATATGACCAATTGTGATCAATTGTGCAAAATGACTTATGTTTGCTATTATGATTTGGGTTTGTACAATTGATAAGTTTGTGGACTTTCCCTCTCATATTCCCAATTCTCTCCCTTATTTCCTCCTATTTCCTCTCTTTTTGATCTTGACAAAGAGGGAGAGATAATTGACTAAATATAAAAAGAGGGAACAAATAAAAAAGGGAGAGAAAATTGAACTATATTTACAATAAATTAAGACAATGATCTTATTAGAATAACTAAGGAGGAGTAAGGTTTCAAGGGGAGCAATTTCATACTTATGATTTGAATCACTTCACAATCATTCTCTTAGGAGCATGCATAATTTTATCCTTTGTATATTCAATCTAGATTGTCAAAATCAAAAAAGGGGAGATTATTGAACTAGGTTGTTTAAACCTAAGTCAAGACTCTCTTTTAATCTTGACAATGTAGATTGAAAGGTTCTAATATCAATTTTAAGTGTTAATTTTGTAAATATTAAGATAGAATTTTATTAGAAGTTGAATAGAATTTATTAGAAGCAAAAAACTCAAAGTATGAAAATCTGCCTTCCAAATTAGCGACCTTGATTTTAGCAATGATTGCGACTTTTGAAAAGTATTATTGAGATTCAAAAGTAGCGACTGCGAATTTTGGTAGCAATCATAAATTGGTTAAACAACATCTCCATGTTAGACAGACAATTTTGCAGTGACTATCACATCCAAAGAAAGAAATAATGGCTGAGAATTTTGAGATCCGTTAAAGAGATCCAATGACTAGTTTTTAAAAAGGCCAATGGTTTGATGCCACGTGGACTAGCTGTTAGACACAATCCAAAAATAGCGACATCGAATTTCAATCTCAACCGCAAATTTCGACTAACAAGCATTTAATGCAAAATATACCTAACATAATTTGAAGATTTAGATATAGTTTTTTTTGTAACATCTCTTTGGTAGTTAGTGCCTGTAAATACACCACGAAATGGAGTTGAATGCAAAAGGATAACCATTGATTGTGCCAAAACTCTTGCAAAATTAATTCTCATAACTTTAACTCTTTATTTCTTTGTATATAGTTTGGTGTGAGCTTTAAACACCTTGGGCGTGGCTTTAAAAGTGAGCCTTTGTATGGAAAACTCTTGTATAAGTTTGAGTGTGAGCCTTAGGAAAACACTTGTAAGGTTTGAGTGCGAGCCTTGGGAAGACATTTGTAAGGTTTGGTGTGAGCCTAAGCACTAAGTTGAGTGTGAGATTATAAAACACTAGTGATTGAGTGAAACTCTCAATTAGTAAATTGGGGAGTGGATGTAGGGTTGGTTAATACCCGAACCACTATAAAATTCTTGTATTTATTTTTCTCCTACTCTTTCTCTAATCTTTCATTTTTGTTAGCTTCCTCCAAAATCCAAAGTTCAAATTTGTCATCAATTCAACCTCCCTTCTCGGTGCACTAGAGCAAATAATTGTGATATAAGCTCTTTCATTATAATATTTTATCATAATATATTGGTGCTAAATTTCTAATATCCATAAAATTAGATAAAAAAGTAATATTACCATAATAATATTTTTGTCACTATGTTAAATAATTTTAAAATGATAATAATATTATTTTATCACCAATAAATAACTTTTATTCTTAATAAATAACTTGTTACAATAAATAAAAAATTATAATTTAGGCACCTAAAAAGGCACAATAAAATTAGTAAATTTATTAAAAATACAAAAATACTGTTATATTTTAAATAAAAATAAAAATAAAAATAAAAATAAAATTCAAGTTGAAGGTAAAGTTAAATTTGAATTTAATTAAATAATCTAAATATTTTTTAAAAAATAAATTTCTTTTTTATTTTAATTATTTAACCTTAAATATATTTAGTAAAAAAAAAATATTTATTTTTTATATTATCATCAGGTTAATTGGATTGGATCACGGGTCAGGTTGACTCTTACTTATCTCAACCTTAAAATTTTTAGGTCATTTCGAGTTCAGATCATTTCAAATTTGCTTGTCTAGATTACCTTTTTTCGAGCGAGTTCAAGTTGGATAAAAAACTACCATCTCTATTAACCAATAGCTTACAGGAACTATTAAAAAAATCTTTACACAAATGAATTTCGACAAGCATTACTTAAAGCCTATACAAGGTGAATTTGTGGGCACAACTTAAAAGCCTTTCTCAAGTACTTCACAAATACTATTTAAGCATTATCCCAAGATAGTTTGTAGGTACTATCTTAAACCTTTCATAAATGATTAGCTTTAAGGTTTCTAACTCCAACTTAAGAGGTTTCCTCGCACAAGAAGCATAAGCGATGCAAAAGGAAAGCTCTCACACTAAAACCCTTAATACAAGTAGAGATTACCTCTTTGAAATACTTGAGTGAGTTGGAGGTTATTTTTGCTGATTTAACAATGCATATCTTCTTTCTCTTTCCAAGAAATTACTTTTATAGGTTCTTTGAAGATGATTTACTTTAAATAGTTGAATATAAGAATTTTTATATCACTCTTTAAAGCTTGAAAACTATTAGGCATAATTTGTTCATAGTATTGTGGTTAGTTTAAGCATGATTTGATATCTTTCTATAATGAATATAAGCCATTTTGGGTTGCTTTTTAGTATTTCCCAAGTTTGCATGCTTGTTATGTGATTAACGACTTTTGGAGCGAATTTGGAGCAAAACAACCCAAGAATGTAACTTTAGGGATTAACTAAAATTTTTAGCCAAATAAGGAATGCAGATGTTTTTGCGGCTGCAATAGGCATCTCGGCCTATGGCGCCATGGAGAGATGCTTGCTATTGCGTTCATGACTTGGCGATCTACATGGCACTTTTTAACCTGCATTTTAGCTATTTTGAAGATGTTAAGGGAATCACTTAGGATTTCTAAAGGTGACTTCAGAGGGACTTCATGGAAGACTCAAGGACTTTTAAGAGGATTTCTTGAGTGAGTTTTATAGCAGAAAACATGAGAAAAACACATATAATTCAAGATATTTTTCAAGAGTTCAACATATTCATTTGAGTAGAAAGAGCAGGAAGAGGATATTTTTATCAACCATCAGTTTTGCTTGGAGAATTTCATTTTCTTTTTTTTTTTTTTCTTATTTCTTATTTCTTTCTTTAAGATAATGCTTAATATGAGCACTAGATTTTGGATCATTAAGATGCCAGCCTAATAATGAGAAATTACTTGAATTTTTCCCTAAAAGGATGGAAAAAACAATGTCTAAGAAGGGGGCAAAAAATTGAAAGGTGCCTTGAATCAAACCTATCTTTCAAACACCTAAACCAAGAGTGCATTTAAGAGAGTGAAATGGTTGGCTGTACAACCAATTGAAGAGGGTTGTACAAGCATCTTATAAAAGTTTAGTAGCCAAAAGCTTTTAGAAAAATGATCAATCAAGCTCAGAGGGTTGTACAACCAACTTAAGATTTGTATAGACAACCCTTGGTCTGTATAGATAGCTCTCAAATCCTAAACTCTAAAATATTCATTAATTATCATAAAGTGTGAAATAGGAAGGAATAAGGTGCAACTCGAGCTATAAGGCAAAGTTATACCCCTTTCCTTCTATAAGTACCCTTACTTTGTAGAGGGAGGAGGATGCCAAGATAATCTAAAAAAACCTTGCCAAATTGAGCTCTCAAACCTTAGGATAACTATCCTCAAATAGAAACTCTAAAACCCAAGCATTGGCCTAAGTGATTCAAGGTAAACCCAAGCTTCGCAACTTATAAAAGATTATTTTCCTTTACTTTTGGAGAAGCTTTTGTACACATAAGTCCCTCTAAGGGTGAAGAGATAAAAATCACAACATCTAAGAGACTCTTCTTTTCCTTCTCTTTCTTCTCATTTCCCTTCTTTTTCTCCTTCTTGTAATATATACAAACACCTAATTATCTACACAAACCACTGAGGGGTTTGTACAGACCAATGACCTCTGCTACTATTTACTAACACTATTCACAGTAGGCTTTTTATTTTTGGTTTCTTTTGCATTTTTTGATTTCTTTTGTATTTCTTAAGCCTATCTATTGGAAGAATGAGGGGTATGTTATAATAACCTATAACCTTTATTTCTCATTTTAAGGTCATAATTATTAAAATGGCTTGGCTTAATATGCATAAGTTACATTCTTTATGCCTTGTTCATCTTACTTTCTTGCTTTGTATGCTTGCTTGAGGATGAGCATGAAGCAAAGATGTTGGCCTAGTGCACCAAGAAGGAAGGTTGAATTGGTGGGAGATTAAAAATTTTAAAATAAGGGTAAGATGTTTAAAGAGTTAAGAAGAAGTGGAGAAAATAAATACAAGATGTTTATAGTGGTTTGGGTGTTAACAAACCCTATGTCCACTCCCTAATTCTTTAAAATTGGGTATTCTACTTAACTAAATTGGTGTTTTCAATCTCACACCTAACTTATACAATTTGTATTTTATGGCTCATATACAACCCTTACAACTTGTGTTTTTAGGCTCACACAAAACCTCTCACAAGTGTTTTGGATAGGCTTGAACTTTAACCTCTTACAAGTGTTTTGGAAGCTAGGCTAACTCTCAACCTAGTTATAAAGGTGTTTAATGCTAACACTAAATAATCAATAACACATAAATAAGAGTAAGAAGAATGAGTAGCGAATTTGCAAGAGTTTAGTTGTAATAAATGAAATTCTCTTTTATTTACATCTATTTGGTAGGGATATTTATAGGCAATAACCACCAAAGAGAAATTGCTCAAAAACTATCCCTAAGTCTCCAAGTTGTGCTATGCAGATTTTGCATTAAATGTTTGTCAGACGGAAGTTATGGTCACAATTTTCTAATTTACACTGAGGAGCTAGAAATCACAATAGAGAACATTGTTCTGTGTCTAACGGCTAGTCCACATGTCATTCACCTATTGGTTGTCCAAGAAATATAGCTGTTATGTTTAACCAACCACTCAAAAGTTGTGATCGTAATTGAACTTCCTATTGCAGGCGATTGAGACTGCGAATTTTTGTGTTTGGTGAGGAGGCAACACTTTCTTGAGTCGCGGTCGCAACTTATGCTTTGCCGTAATGATTTATGATATTCCAATGGTTGCCTGTAATGCTTGTCGTGCTGTGGTTGCAAACTTAGTTCCCTTCTTTATTACTATGAAATTCATAGTAGAGATATCGGATGCAAATGCTATAGTGAATTCCTCTGTGAATCAAGCAAGCTTCCTTCAGCTGAATCGTGGTTGCGAATTCATCTAGAAATTCTTCTAGCCTACCTCCATCCATCCTTATTGTAAGGTTATGATCACGAACTAAGGGATAATGACTGTGAATTTGAATGTCCTTATTAAAGTTAGAGATTTTGACTTCCATCCAACTTTTAAATGAGAAAATAACTTATATACTGCAAAACAACACTTAAACAAAACATTAGAACTGATCAATCTCTATTGTCGAGATCATAAGAGGCTTGTGACTTAGGTTTGACCAACTTAGTCCAACAGAAGAGGTTTATAAAACCTATGATTTCTTGATTCACTTCTTTTAGAGGAATGATTAGTGTGTTTATTCTAGCATTTTCTTATTCTCTTTATCATACATCTTTGGAAAAGGTCAAGTTAGCCTTTATATAGCTAAGTTAGCCTTGTCGCTCCTCTAGGGGAATGAGTGTTCAAAATATTATATTTGAGGGAGGGTCCACTATCCAAGGACCCTAATTTGAATGTTCTTTATTCTATTCTTGAAAATTTTATTAACACTCTTTTGATGTTCTAGATAGTCACACAACCTAGCTTGCATATTAGCCTTTCTATGGCTCGAGATGATATTTCCTTTGGTCTTGGCACATTAAACTCACTTAAAGTAGATTGGGAGAGGATTCTAGCATCTTATGACCCCTCATTTTGGTCCCCATATTCTGCCTCGATTGCATTCATACCCCATTTGATTGTTCCCCCTATTGTGCACCTCCATTGATTCAAGTGTATGCCATTAATGTGTGTTATGATCTAGTATACGCTTTATGTGTTTGATAGTAGTATTTGGATAGTGGAATGGGACCGTAATTGAATCTAAATAATCCAAATGCCAATAAGGACACTAGGGTAAATGGTTTAGAATCCTAGGAGGCAAGGTGAATGTAGTGTGGTTTCCTTTAGTTGTTTATATTAATTAAATTTAAGGGCTATTTTATCTTTTGTTTAATCCATGCTTTGAGGGCTAACTTATGCTTATCTTTATAGGTTAGAAAGGAGAATCATTGAATGGTTTATGATCATTTACTTAATTACATGATTGCCCATTTATTATGCTCATATGTATTTCCCCTTCTTATGGTGATTGCTTGTAATAATTGATTGTTGTGAATGGATGAATGAGTGCTAGGTGAATGTTTAGGACCATTTAAAATGGACTAAGTAATCAACAAGGCTAAAATTGTAAATGTGAATGAAAGATACTAGAAGGTCAGACCTTAAAGTCTAGATGGTTTAAAGGTGCCTAACCTCTTTCCCATGTTGTACCCAATTCCTGAACCCAAACTCTAATGGGATAAAGGTGGATTAAACCTTCTAGTTAACCCATTAGTCTTAAAATCCATCATCACCTAAAATTTTATCCCAACTAAAGTTGAGTGGTAACTCTAGTCATGTATTAGGGGAGGTACCAAAGTAGTATCCCATATCGGCCCCTAGTTTGCCATTTGATTCCAAATAAAAGGTTTCAATCCATTATGGAGCCATCCTAAAGATCTCCTAATGATCTCAAATGCGTGCCTTTAAATGGAGTGGTACTGATATATCCTCTCAACCCCTCGATGGTCGATAAAAGTTAAGAGTTGGAAGCAAGATTCTACTCATTTGAGCACAACCATGAAACTGAGGCACTCACAGGTGTGACTTCACTAGGGACTAATGAAATTGACTTAGTTCTAGGAATTTCTAGTTCATTTTATAATCTTATCCCTATTGATTGAATTGTCTATTGCATTCATGTAGTCTTCACACTTAAACACGTGCACTAGGATGGCCTTTTAGCTAACTGATTAGCTCTCTAAAGTTGAAAGACCTAAGCTCCATTTAGGTTCAAGAGATGGTATAAAGGATTTGTCACTCGTTAATCAAATACGTTTGCGTATGTCAAATGAAGGGTATATCATATTTTTCCCCTAAGCTTATGGGAGCCATTTATTACAATAACATTTTTTGAACTATTAGGAATATGTAGGATCCATAGTACCTTGAAATAGGATATGACTTTTATTTGCATTCTTTCTCAAAAGAGGGTGAACATCTCCAAAAAGTGTGGTTGGGTTTTGTAAAGAGAATTCCCCTTTATGTAAATATCTATGTGTCCTTCATTATGTAAATACTAATTCCCATGGATAAATATTTGTGTACTCTCTACTCTTTGTTATGTAAATATTGCCTTTTTATGTCAATGCCCCATCTCTTGCCATAAAAACGTTCATTTGTATCCATTGCTCACTCTATAAAAGCAATTTCCTTATATTGTACATTCCTTTTATCCATGCAAAGAAGTTTCCTATTCAAACCTTAGTTTTCTTTTGCAAATGCTCTTTTAGGATTTTCACTTGTTCAGTCTGAATTTTCAAAGAGAAGAAATTACTAGCCCAAGGATTGGTTGAGGGGAATAAAATAAAGGATGTAAGTGTAATACGACCCAGAAGGCAATTTACTGATTTGGGGATGCAATTATTAATGGTTTGTGAGAGGCTTTAAAATAAAGGATGTTGAAGCCATTGCCATTGAAGCTACCCCAACCCTTTTCTAAGAGGGTCTGATGAGAACACTTATTATGCTTTTCACCAAAGAGTTTGTCACCATAAAAATAATTGGTACAAGTTAAGGCATGAGATTCAAGTTCTCATTGATTCGAAGACTATAGTTTTACCAACTTTGGGGTAGGGAAGTAGTAGAGAAAATCCTTTCCTTAACTATTGTAATGTCTCGCCTTGTACTTTAGGGACCTTTACGATAAACTCAAGGGTCCATGAAAAGGTTGTAATGGCTACTTTTTAAAAGGTATCATCAATGGATATTGTTATTACTATTGCCATTTGTGCTATTAATCTATGAGAGATTTTAAACGAGGAGGTAGAGGAACTCAAAAGAAAGAAGATAAGTGTTTAGGAAGACAATGATGAGGAAAAACTGGAGGCACAAGTTAGTCATGTTACTTAGAGTGGAAATTATTACCGAGATAGGGAGGCAAATAAGGAGCCAAAAGTGGAGAAAGATGTGAAATGACTTATAGTGAAGGAGGAAAAGGAGGAAAGCACGGTCCTGAAATAATTAAAGAAGTTAGTGTATGGGAATTGTTCGTCTCCTTTAAAGTAAATGAGAAAGCCATAGTGGAGGCATTGGCTAGCTTACCTATTTCTAAGGAAGTGTCCCCGATTGAGATGGTTACTTTAATAAGAAATCCTACTAAGGAAAGATAATCTTTACTGATGATGACTTGTCTCCCAAGGGGAGGGATCATAATTTGGCACAATTCATCAGGGCTGAGGTGAAAGGGAAGCGCACATTGTGCATTATTGTAGATGATGGATTATGAATTAATATATGTCCTTTGAAGCTACTATCAAAATTTGAGATGTCTATGGTAGACTCAGAGATTTTTTAAAGTATCATCGAGGTCTATAATGATAGCAAGAGGCTGACTGGTAGAATTTTCAAAATGATGGTAAAGACTACGATAGTAGATGTTATAGTGGAGTTTATGGTATTGGACATTTGGTGACATTTTCATTGTTGTTATGAGAGCCATGGTACCATTTTTTAAAGGGAGTGCCCTTTACGTTATACCAAAAGGTAAATATCCCATATAAAGGGAAAATGTTTATCATCTATGCTAAAGTTAGGAAGTAGTATCACCATTAAGCATTATAGTACCACTTCTTAGAGGCTTCCAGGTTGCTAGTGTCATTGATAATTGGGTAGACCTTAGAGTAGTGAACATTATGCAAAAGTGAATTTTCTTTTGAGATAGGGCCTTGATAGGAATATTGAGGGTGTATCTGAGTTTCCAAGCATCCTTACTCAAAGGATTAAAAATGGAATGGGTTACCAAGAGAGCTACAATAAGCTTAAAGTCAGAGGTCCTCAAGGGACTTTATTGGAGCATTTTGTGAAGAAGGGAGAAGTAGTAGGAGGGGAGGGAAAAGAATTTCATTTCAAGGAAGAATTACTCAAGGATTGTGAGAATATCTTTTCTAGGTAGGTACAAATTAGTGTGATGGAGTCTAGATACTAAAAAAAACTAAGAGTTATCTAAAGAAGAGAATAAAAAGAGTAAGAAGGAAGAAAAAAAAGCCTTATTTTGTAGGTGAGAGGTGGAAGAAGAAGAAGAAGAAGAAGAAGAAGAAGAAGAAGAAGAAGAAGAAGAAGAAGAAGAAGAAGAAGAAGAAGAAGAAGAAGAAGAAGAAGAAGAAGAAGTGACTCTTTTTGGACTCTGCTAGGTCTATGAGATGACTAACCATGGGAGAAGAAAAAGGAAACCTTCAAAGAAGAATTGAACAGGTTATACTAGCAACAACCACTTGACTTATAGGTTAGGGAATCAAATGTGCTATATGAAGAAGGGTTGAATATGTCGACTGAGCAAGAGACACGTGACTATCCAGAGCATGGGCCAGATGAGCCACGTAGCATTGTAGAAGAGAGATATATAGGGACCAATTTGGCTGATATTGAGGAAATGATTGCAAACTCTTTTGAATCTGTTAAAGATGGGGTTCCAAAAGGGCAACCATTGCAGGAGATAGGGATAAAAAAAGATGAGTTGGAAGGAATAGCTCTGTGGGAAAGCTTTTTGAAGATTGAGTTTAGCATTGACGATATGAACAAGAGTTTAAATGTGTTGTCAGGATGATAACTAGTACTGAAAAGATAGACAAGGAAAATATCGAGCATCAAACTAATGATGGCCTAAATCCTTTCTTAAAATAAACTAAGAAAAAATTGATAAGGAAGAGGGAGACAAGGAGCAACTTAAGACCCTTAACATACCCCTAATAGAATCCTCTAACCCTATTGTTACTAATGCCCTTGTCTTGAGCTTGTTCTAGGATGACAATGTATTCATTTCCATGTTTAAAGTAATAAATGATAAGTTTGCCTACTTGTGTGTTGTCTTTCTTGATAGTAATGTACTTGACATGTAATATTTCATAAGCATATTATTAGTGCCTTGAATTTTGTGATTTTACGCTCGAACTAGTGGAATCTTGCTTACAAGTCCTACCTTTTATCAATCATCAAGGGATCGAAAGGATGAGGGTCATGCATTAGTAATAACCCTAATCATGGCTCACAATTTGGATCAATGGGGATCCTTAAGGCCTCACATAAGATAGACGCCACTTTTCTAAAGTTGGGGTCAACGGAAGACTAAGGCAGGACGATACATTTGTATAATCCTAAGGTGAAATGTGGAGTTGCCACCCAAATTTAGTCTAGATAAGAATCCAGGAAACGACAAATTCTAAGCCTACCTAAGTCATTTAGAAAGCCTAATTTATCTTTATCGCATCAGAAATCAGGTTCAAGAGTTGGGTATGACTTGGGAAAAAGGTTAGGCACCCCTAAGTCGCTTGGATATGGGGATCTAGCCTTTTGGCAATTAATGGTTCATTCTTAGGCCTTTCCTTTATTAATCAATTTCCCATTTATCCACCTAGGTGCATCCATCAAAGCAATCCATCAACTATAACAATAGGGTATGTATTGCATGATTGATATGTAAGTTATGAGAAAGTATACAAGGTGGGGATGAGGGATACATATCCAAATGGTAGGATTATCATGCATATCCATGTATCCGTTTATTCACATCATTCATAATTAATTGGGAACGGGTCATGCATCATGGCAAAGGGGTTTTAGCACGCATTATCATTCATCCATTCAAACACATCATGCATAATCATATAGGGTAAAAATCAAGGCCAAGTTTATGGCTTAACTCAAGTAAGAACACTTACACCCAAAGGAAGGGAAAAGTTAATAATCAAATGATAAAAAATAAATAATAAAAACTAAAGGAAAAGTAAATAAAGTTCCTAATAACTATCTTACCCTACCTTTAAAGTTGAGGTCCCTAAATATACATCTAATGTCCATGGTAACATATCCCAACATCACAAAATTAGTAATCAAACAGAAAACAAATGCATGAATCATGAACATATGAAGAAGTAAACATGCAAGGCAAAACACTTGGAGGATATTGAATGACCTAAGGCAAAACATATCACAAGAGGGATCCTTCACCCCATGTAGCTCTAAAAGAGCATGGCATCCATACGTACCATTAACCATGTAGGGTTAGCCTACAACCTAAGAATAAGGAAGATTAGAGGCTAAAACACTATTTATATACTTTAAGCATATAAACTCCTAACACCAAGTGAGCTCTTAAGGTCAGCAAAACTTTAAGGTCCTCACTTGATCATGGCTTTAAGATGGTTAAAATAGAATCAAAACACCTCCTTAAAATCAAACGAAAGATCCTAAAAGTTTTTTCTTTTGGTATGATAAGTAATAAAAAACCAGATGAATTTTTAAGATGAATAGGAGTCCTAGGTCATTAAAACTTATCCTATTCTGCCACTAAAGTCATAAAATATCTTAAAAAAACTTTAAAAAAGAAATACATCTGAGGGAGGGGAAGAAAATAAACTTTTTAAAAAATTATCTACTAGTCAAATAGGGTTGTACAACCCAATATTGGGGCTGTACAGCGCCCGTAGAGGACTTGATAACCTATAAACAAAGTTGTACAACCTTGTTTCCTAGGTTTTTAAAGTAGAGAAAGAAAAAAGGGTAACGACCATTTCCATTTACATATCATGGCATATATGTCCAAAATTACATATGCATAAAGGTTGATCTTCATACATACTCAATCTAACATCTGCTTAATGTACATATATGTTAACTAATGTTCAAGGCTAGTGACCATAAATTAGTTCCTATCTATATATATGTACATAACATAAGGTGAGAAAGAGTTGGAATTGAGTCGACAACCTATGTTCCATGTGTTAATATGAAAAACTCTATGCTTTAAAGTATCCAAAACCTATGCTTCAGTATCAAAAAAACATAAATACAATTTAGTGAGTTATGACTCAATTAATAAAAATAGTAACTAGATTCTTATGGTAAAACCAATACTCAAATATCATAAGGATACATTACAAGTATAAAAATTGACTATGCAAGTGCAAATGGAATAGATTGATTTTTGTTGTGACCTTACAAGACAAACACTACTCTCGAGAATTCATGTGATTCAAGTGACATTTGATTTTACTGGCCAACATATAGCAAGTGAATCATTTGATCAATAACATGTGCCAATAAGACATATTGGTCCCTTTTTTTTCCAAGTAATTTGCAAGTGTTTCACAAGTTAGTCACAACATCTTTTTAGTTCCATACGCAAGTGTTCATTCACAATGGTATACCAAGCAATCATTAAGATCATATACTTCTCACTTGACTTGTAATCAGATGTAAAATGTCACAATTGAATCACATAGATATGTAATAAAACATAACCATATCATAAAAATCATCACACATACACATTAAAAATCTAATTATGGCTTTTACTCACCTTTTGGTGTGACCAACCTTTATGGTATGTTTGGTTCTCTCTCTTGGGCTTCCTTAAATTGTTGAGATTCTAAGATTTGGTACATACTTGGTTATAAGTATGCCAAAATGATTATGAATGCTTGGTATGCAACTATGACATGCTCCATGCAAGTGAACCTAGTGTTTATGCATATTTTCCTTATATGACAGCCTAATCTTGCTACACTCTTACAAAAATAGCTTTAGATATATTTGTCCAAATGACTTGATTAATTTTTCTAAATAAATTAGACACATAATGATACAACCTATTTAAATTTTAGGTCAATATAAGATATATATAAAATGTGGTGAGTTTTTGAATTTTGCCCTATTTTAATGTCATCTTAGTCTGAGTAGGTCTTACAATCTTAGGTATATCACAAATTCTACAAATTCAATTGCAAACTTTATTTACCAAAAGTTACAAAACACTTAAAGGAACATTTTTCATACTTTAGTTGTTGTCTAATTCAATCTGTAAGGTCACCAAAACAAGTGACCAATCTCAAGGTGAGTAGGTTTTCAACATGTTGACAATTAGTCATAATGAAGGGGCAATATCTCATCAACCATGAAAAATTTAGTAAAAATATTTTACAAAAATGTATATTAGACATAAATATATAACTTTTAAGTATGGAACATCATCAAATTCTGATTCTATGGCCATCAAATTCCTAGAAAATAGAATTAAAAGATTGATGAGGTTTCATCAGGTTTAGGGTCAGTTACAATTAAAGAAGTATATCTCTTTTCATGCAATAAATTAATCAAAACTACTTTATAGGTATTTAGAGGGGATATAGACCTACAAATTTTATGTTTTGAACTTTGTCTGAATCAATAAATAAGGTCATCAAAATATATAAAAACAGCTAGACTGAGGAGATTTTGATTGGTTGTGAACCAGCCTAATGAGGGAGCCATATCTCCTCACACACACCAAATTAAGCAAAATAGTTTTTCATGAATTTATATGGTTTATAAGGATACAACTTTCATATTTTACACTTTTCTTAATTCCTCTTCTAGGATTATGAAATTGTGGGTACAAAATCTACTCTAACAACAGAACCAACACAATCAGCTCTTATTTCTTTTGAGCTTAAACTTCCATAAATGAGCTCTACCTAAAATTGCCCTATAATTTGTCCTAATCATGCATGTTTAACATGTTATGAGGGAGGAATTTCATATTGGAAGAAGATAAAATTACTTACCACTTTTTCCAAAACTAGAAAAACTTAGGGTTTCCTCCAAGCTAGCTCACTCTTCTCCCTCTCATTCTTCTTCTTTTTCTTCTTCCTCGTTTCTTTCTTCCTTTCTTCCTTTTATTTTCTTCACTCCCTCAAATTTTTGGCTCTCCTATATGATCCTAAAAGATGAAAATTTAATTTATATACCTACCCTAATAAGACAATATCATGGTGTCTTAGTACCCTTGGTTGGAAGTTTAATATTCCTTTTTTAGTCCCTCTTTTTCACTCTTTCATCACCTCCATCCATCTCCTAATCCTAATATAATCCTTATACTTTTGAATAAGTTAAAAAATACAATTATTTATGATGCTATAACATGCATACAACAAAAGATAATTTTCCATACAACTATACAAATATCACATCTATGTTCAAGTACCCCAAATGTAGTGGTGCAAACGTCATCATCGTGCTTATTAAATTAACATATCTAAATGATCATTTATCCAATGCATATGTTCATGTGGGATTGCAAATCATTTATGCTATGAATTTGTTCTTGTGAGAATGCTAATGAATGAGGATAGGGATGTTACATCCCTGAATGCCTTAGTGTGTTTTAGTGCCCTTAGAGACTTACAAGTTTAATATTTTCCTCCAAAATTCTTAGGAAATGCACAAAGTTAAAGAGATTAGAACTAGTTCTACCTAAGAGTGAGTTGGGGTAAGTTAGGGTTTAGGGTTTCTGTGTTTGAGGGATGATTGAGAGGTGATTTCTGTGGAGTAATTGTTGGCCTAATGCACTAAGAAGGGGGGGTTGAATTTGTGTCATGTTATGATTCATGAAGTATTTGTGCTTGGACATAAACTCTCATATGAAGGAATTAAAATAGATAGAGCTAAAATCAAAGTGATAAAAACAATGCCTCCTCATACATCCATTAAGGACATTATAAGTTTTCTTGTCTATGTCAGTTTATATAGGCATTTCATTAAGGACTTATCTAAAATTTCTAAGCCATTGTGTGATCCTTTAGTTAAAGATGCTCCTTTTAACTTTACTAATGAGTGTTTGAATACTTTTAATAGGTTGAAAAAGGAGCTAACATTAGCCTCATTCATGACTAAGCTGGATTAGTCCTTACCATTTGGTGATGCTAGCAATTTTACTATATAAGTAGTTTTGGGACAATGCAAAGACAATAAGCTCCATGTCCTCTATTATGCTAGCTAACCCTCAATGATGCACAACTCAACTATGCAACAATGGAAAAAGAACTATTAGCTATAATCTTTGTTTTTGATAAATTTTGGTCTTATTTACTTAGCTTTAAAGTGATTATTTATATTGACCATGTAGCCATTTGTTAATTACTTATGAAGGAGGATGCTAAGCCTAAATTCATATGAAGGGTGCTTTTACTTCAAGAGTTTGATTTGGTGATTAAGGATAAGAAGAAATCCATGAACCTAGTCATCGATTACCTCTTTCAACAATAAGAAGAAAAGGTAAGTAACCCCATCAATGAATGTTTTTTTTGGATGAACACTTACTTCTCCTTAAAACTCTTTACACACCATGGTGTGCTAATTTTTTTAATTATTTAGTGAGTGGTACTATCCCATCTATTTTTATTTTTCATTAAAATAAAAAGTTTCTTTATGATGTGAAATCTTACTTTTGGGAAGAACCTCTTTTGTTTCAAAATATAGATGCAAAATAATAAGAGATATGTGTGAGAAGAAAAGATGAAGGAGATCTTATGTGAAAAAATAGTGGCTAAAGTATTGCAATGTGGTTTTTATTGGCTCTCATTGTTTGATAATGCTTTTGTTTTTGTTTTGACTTATTAGATGCCAAAGAATAGGAAATATTTCAAAGCGCAATGAAATGCCTTTAAATTCCATGATTGAGGTAGAACTATATGATTCATGGGACTCTTTTTGCTAAATCTTTTGGGAATCAATAACATGTTGTTGAAGTAGATTATGTGTCTAAGTGGGTGAAAGCCATTGCTACTCTAACTAATGGTGCTAAGGTAGTGATTTGATTTCTCAAAAGGTACATCTTTAGTGTTTTTGGTATGCCTCGAGCAATCATAAGTTACAACAGTTTACACTTTTACTAACATTAATTTAAAGCTTTATTAAAGAAACAAGGAGTCACACATAAGGTAGCCACTCCTTATCATCCCCAAAGCTAGTGGCCAAGTGGAGGTTTCCAATAAAGCTTTCTAAAGAAGATCATTAATTCATCAAGGAAAGATTGTTCAATGGAGCTATCAAATATGCTATGGGCATATAGAACTGCACTCAAAACTCTTATTAGCACTACTCTTTATATGCTTGTGCTTGGGATCTACTAGTGGAGTTAAAACATAAAAAATATTAGGTAATTAAATATTTAAACTTTGACATGAACATCACAGGTCAAAAAAGAAGGCTGCAACTTAATGAGCTAGAGGAACTACTCCTCCAAGCCTATAAAAGCAGTCAGGTGTATAAGGACAAGACTAAAAGGTGGCACCATCGACATATCTTACTTAAAGACTTAACGGAGGTCCAATAAGTTCTTTTATTCAACTCATGATTATGACTCTTTTTAAGCATGCTAAAATCTAGATAGTTAGGGCTATTCAAGATAATGAAAATATACTCTCATGTAAATGAAATGAACCTTTCAAATTGAATGAGAACCAAATAAAGCCTTAATTTAATAGGGGATTAGATGTTTTAGGGAGAGACTCTCCACCTCTTGAATACATGCCAAAATAGCTTTGCATGCCTATGTTGTATAGGTGTCCAACTAAACCTAACTCATTTTCTCTCTTTAAAATTCATCTTTTCACCTATTTTCTTCCCAAACTTGAAGCACACCTATGCAACAACACTCTTTTCTCCCTAAAATTGGCCTTCCCACTATACTTTCATATCAAAACTCCATTTCTTAGCCCACCTTTTTAGGCCAAAACATATCAAAGATGGTGAAAAGAACTGTTAAAAGGAAACATGGACCATTAAGCTCAATTCCACTTCCTTAAGATAGTGGACCACATTTTCCAACTAAATATGGTAGACTACATTTTCCAACTAAAAAACAAAATGAGAGATAAGGTACTCATTCCAATCCTTTTATGCAAACCAAGTCTATGGATGGAGTTTATCAGGAAAAAGTTTAGTTGCTTGATAATGTTATGGATTATGTGAGAGTTATAGATTGAATAAGGTTTATGAAGCTTTATCATCAATCATATAGGGAACTTTCTTTAGAATTTCTTACTCTAAAACTTACTTTAGAATTTCTTAGTTATTTATTTATTGAGACTAGCTATCATGGAACCTATCCTATTGGTATCATCACCTTTTGACTAGTAAATATGAAATATGTGCTTGACTTGGGTGATTTTACTGATATATTTAGATTGTAAAATGAAGGGTTTAAACACATTCCTAGTGAGTTTGATCAAATTGAAGTATTGAAATCACTTGGTGGGAAGAAGCTCTATAAGAAAAATTACTGAAATTAATGATTTGGCATTCAAATATTTGCATGGTTTCATTTCTTATTCAATAGTTAGTAGAGGAGATAACAATGGCAATGTTAATGGGACTGGATTGTTCTTTTAATGGGACATGAGAAATTATCATTCCATTAATGCAATCTATTGGATTTTAAAACATCTTGCCTATGTAGCAATGCTTGATTTAGAGTGAATCTATATAGGAGGGAAGGGGTTTATGACATTTATTGCTTAACATTTAAAGGTTTTAATCTTAATGATCATAATCTCACCATTGGAAAGGGCCACATTTGTTATCTTATGATACCATGCTTAGGATATACTTGATTTAGAAAAAAGGGAAAGGTTATGAGTTAGCAGAAGTGGAGAATGAAGAAGAAAAAAAGGCAAATGAAGTTAAAGATAAAGAGTCTCCTCGTGGCGATGTAGGACCCTCCAACACTATAAGGAAATAGTTAATAACTAATGGAATATCCTATGAAATCTATTAGTAAAAAGGTTTACTAATGAAATCTCGACATACAATATTCGTTGGGGAAGATATGGTCAGTAACACGTTATCAATGAAAAAACTACTATGTTGGTAAATTCATTAATGAAATGGTGACTAAGAAACCATTAGTAATGGGGACCAAAAGCCATTGGCTATCACCGACAAATTGGTCATTGCAAAATCCATTGGTAATTCAGAGTGAAATTCATTGGTGAAGTTGACTCTGTTGGTATTTTTTAAAAATTTTTCTTCAATCCATCAATAATCCATTAAGATATTTTTTAAAAAAGGTGTTTTTCTTTGGTTTATGTCATTCATAATCTGTCAATATCTTTTTTATTGATTTTTTAATTTAAAATACTTTTAAATTTCATTTTTTATAATTTTAAATTGAAAAAATATATAAATATATGAAATATTAAAACATTATAGAATTCATAAATAATTATAAAAATATAACAAACACATACGTACACACACATACACAAAAGAGTCAAAGTTTGAATACAAAAATCTATAAAGCAAACTAATCATCTGCTGCATAACATCTGCAGATCAGATGGAAGAGGTATCCTAATCTATTGGCACACAGAGTGCAACTAGTCCTCATTAGCATGCATCCAGTAGACTAGAAATGAGAGTGATATGATGTTATCCTCTCATCTACTTGCTTCTTGACCTATTACTGTAAGTATTAAGTGTAAGAAGGTGGGTAGAAGAAGAGCTGGCACTCGAGGAATAACCATAGAAATTAGTGGTATGATCACCCATGACATAGATCCGCCCCTTCACTTGACCTCCCACTTCGAGCAAGAAAACCTCACACTTATCCACTTGGCAAGGCTTTCTGGATCTCAGAGATGACTACAATAGTTGGCCACATTGTCTATTGATATCATCATGCATGTTGTAAATATAAGAATTGATCATAATATTATATGAAAAATTTCAAATTAATTAAGTAGGTTATGACTTATATGAACACTTTTCGAGTGTGTATCAATGAAGGTTTGTATACACTTAATTACCAGTTGTCTAGTGTGCTCAGAATGGGGTATACCTGGATAGACCTAAGCTAGGACTATTGTGTTCCAAAGGATTCAATAATGTTTAGGAGATGAAAATTATCGAAAAGATAATGAAAATTGAGGAAGAGAAGAATGAGAGGAAGGAAAAAGAGAGAACTAGAGGAAATAAGGGAGAAGTAGAGGAAGAAGAAGGAAAATACAGGAGAGAGAAAGAGCAAAATAGAGAAAAGTAATTTGTATTCAATATTCACTCTCTCAATTACAGTGCAATTGCTTATTTATACTAACTAGTCTTGGCCAACTAATTCACTACAATGGGATGCAATAATACCTTTGCTATGAAGCTCGTCTTTATCCTCAAGGATGGAAACACCCTAAGAACTGTGGTAATTAAACAATTATGAACAAGAGAATCATTGGCTACAAATATGCTGAAGTTGGATTCTTCTGCTTATGTTGGTTTCTCAATCTAGTTTGCATCTTATGAACATAATTCCTTTTGTATTATTTTTGCATGTCCTCTGCCAAGCCCTACTCCTCTCTGCCTTCCAACAAGATCAAGCTCTTCAGTAAACACAATTGAAGGAGCCTTTGCTTTGGCTTTTATATAATCTTGCACTCTTGATGCACCAAAACTCAGAAAAAAATCCATTTATGTCAATGACTTTTTGCTAGCATGATTATGCAACCCATGTATACCTCTAAGTCATGAAACTCCTAAAAAGAAATTAACTAATTTTTTAATAAAAATGCTTTTTGGTTTTTTTAGGGGGTCTTGTAGGTATTATATAAAACACTTGCATGACTTTCTATTTCTTCTTCTATTTTTCTTCTTTTGTTGTCTCTATCTTTCAAACTCATCCATGTTAAGGATCACCTAACCACAATATCCGGTCTTCAATTCATAAAAGATATAAAATTAGGTCTTTCTTTTATCATAACCCATATTTATACTAATAAAAAAGAAATAGCATTTTGGAAAAGCAAAATTATCATTCTCAATCATATTTGTAAAATTACTTGTAGGATTCTTAATAAAATCTTGGTGCTCGATTATCAAGAAAATATGGGTTAGTGAGAAGAATAGAGAAAGATAATGGTAGTAGGGTTTAATCTAAAAGGAAAAAGATTGGGTGCGGAAGGAAATAAGAAATGAGACAAGAAGAGAAATCCCTGGTGATTAAACATTTGTGTCATTTTTTTTCTTTTCTTCTTCTTCTTGTTTTTCTTGATTTTTCTTTAAGGAGTTCAAGCTTTTTGATACTATTAGTAATAGTAACATATTTAATCTAAGGAAAGATGATAGGTAGAGAAGAAAAAAAAGAATGAGGGAAAGAGAAAGAATCCCTAAGATTGTCACTGCTTTGACACTAAATGTTGTGTCCCAAAGGATTCAACAATGTTTGAGGGATGAGAAATTGTGGGAAGCATAAAAGAAACAAAGGAAGAGAATAATTAGAGAAAGAAAAAAGAGGGAAATAAAGGAAATAAGGGAGAAGTAGAGGAGGGAGAAGGAATATATGGAAGAAAGAAAGAGCAAAACATAAAAAAGTAATTTGTATTCAATGTTCACTCTCTCAATTACAGTGTAATTAGTTATTTATACTAACTAGTTTTAGTCAACTAGTTCACTAAGGTGGGATACTATAATGAACTTCTTTCTTTTTCCTTTTGTTTAGGTAAGATTGGTGAGACACAACCTTAAAGTGAAAAGAAACCCCACTGCGTTTGCTAGTGATCCTAAGATTCATCAGGCATCTAGGCCTCCTTGCTTTTATACTTCAAATCATGAAGCATATCTTTGTACCTCAATGTAGCCTTCTTATAAAAGGTTGTTTGAACTGATCACATGGTCCCACTGAAACTACTTTTGTAACAATAAAAAAGACAAAATAAAATAGTAAATAAATAAAATAAAATTTTAAATATTTAACTATGAATTTAAAATATTACATACATTGAATTCATCCTAGGAGAAGGTCTTCACGAACTGTAAGACCTTCTTTCAGGTATAGCCATTTGGATGAATCTCTTATTTGAAGATCTTCTAGCATGCATAAGAGCATTTATCAAATGGATGCAAATTGCAAAAAAATAAAAATAAGATAGCGTGATAATTATTAAATATTGAATGACTTAAATGGAAAAAAATAATTATTACATATCTCTCATGCTGTAAAGAAATCTGAGGTCATAAATTATAAGCAGTCATTGTAAAAGAATCATCTAGATCGATCGACAAAGATGACCCTCTTTATCTGATAGAACTCGATGGTGTAGATGAAGTAAAAGGAGCTAGATTAGTATTATAATATTAGTATGTCATTATTTCCACATTTATAAAGCAAAGAGCTGAATTAGTATTATAACTTACTCTATATATTCTATTACTTCATGACAATTGGGAAGAATATATGTTTGAGCTACATGATATTCTTCATCCATCAACATTCTACTTTTAGGTCTATCAAATCGTCTACCTAGATGAGTGAATGTTAACCAATTTCTTAGAATATTGGATATTTAGTATTTTCATCATCATCATTTTGAAGTACTCTTTAATGCCTTGTTTACACATGTGGTTCAAAATAATTAGAGTAAAATGATAAGTCTTCCTCAACTAAGTATGTATTGCATATGAAACCTTCAACCCGAACTTTATTCTTTAAATGTCAAAGAAGGCTACAACATAAACATGTGGTTAGAGTAAGATTGAATGATTGAAATGAAATGTATAATCAATATAATGAAATGAAATGTGCCTCTTAAAAGGATACATCCATCTATACTACACATGCCTTACTAGCTTTGCTTCATATGCCAAATGTAGTTCTTATTGGACTAGGTTGGTCAAACCTATGTCAGACCTCTCTTTTGATCTTGATAACATATATTGAAATGTTCTAACATATTATCTAAGTGTTGTGGTTGTAATAGTAAAGTTATATTTTTATTGAAAGTTGAATGAAGATAAAAATCTAAATTGGTGTGTAAATCATGATTTTATCATTTAAATAACAACCTCTATTCAAAGAAAAGATTGGCACAATTTGGATAGTCTAGTTCATTGTCTCAATTGCGATAACCTTGGCGATTGCTGCCTTCTAATGACCATGGAGGGGGTTTAAGCTTCTAATTTAGCTGAGCCATGTGTCTCATGACTTGTTAAAGATCTAAAAATCTTGACAATGATCTTCCTTGTAGTGACCACGATGTGCCATGTTTCATTTCTCCAAATCTCCAATTGAGTTCTCGGTGGGCAGTAGTGCTCATATTCTCTAATTTGAATGTGATAGCGTTTTGACCATCTTATAGTGCCCACGATCTTTAATTGCACTGAAAATGATCAAATGATTACATTTTCTGATGAACCATTGTAGAAATGCCACATGTACTAGCCGTTAGACATAATTGAATATCTCTACCACGAACAACCAAAATCCAGAGTGAAATCTAAATTGCGACCATGACTTTGGTCTGACAAGCATTAAATGCAGGATTTTACCACCAACTTTTAAGATATGGAGATAGTTTTAAGAGTAATGTCTCTTTGGTGGGAGAAACATTTAAATACTCCACAAATGGATGTAAATGCAAGAGAATAACATTTACTAAGACCAAACATTTACATATTTATTTCTCAACTTTCTCTCTCTTATTTATCTTTGTATTTGAGTTGTACAAAGTTTGGTGTGATCTTTAAACACTTTGGATTAGGTTTAAGAGTAAGCCAATAGAAAATTCTTATAAAGGTTTGAGTGTTAGCCTTGGGAAACACTTGTAAGGTTGTGTGTGAGCCTTTATAAAACACAAAATTATGGAGTTGGGTGTGAGTTTGTAAAACACCATTTAGTTTTAATGGAATACCCAATTGGAAGAATTAAGGAGTGGATGCAGGTTTTGTTAACATCTGAAGCACTATAAAATCTAGTGTCTTCTATTCTTCTACTCCTTTTAAACTTGCATTGTAAACCTTCCCTTTAAAAATTTTAAAATTTCTACTAATTGAACCCCTCTTCTTAGTGCTCATGGGCCAACAAGTGGTATCAGAGCAAGACCTTAATTAAAGCCTTAATTGTGTGAGGAAAGATCATGGCACAAGAAGTAATTCACACTTATCTTAAACCCTTCTTTGATGAATCTAAGTATACTCATTAAAAGTATAAAATAGAGATCTACCTATATTGTGATGTGGTGGACTTATAGGATGTTGTAGTAAAAGAATGGAAACCACTAACTAAGGTAGTGGATGGTGGTGAAGACTTAATTCTAAGGGAATAATGGGTGGAAGCTCATAGAAAGCCAATGGAAAAAAACTAGTGGACAATGGCTATTCTACTAAGTTCAATGTTAAGAGAAGAGATTGGTAGAGTTCAACATTGTTAAACTTCATATGGAATATTAAAAGCCTTGGAAAACTACCATGAGGGCACAATTCTTGTAAAATCTAGTAGATTAGAGATGTATGTAACAGAGTAGGAGCTCTTTATGATGAAGGAAAATGAAAGCATCATTGACATAGGAAATAAACTCGTCTCCATTGTCATAAACACAAAGAAGTTTAGAGGAATCCTTACATATCATGATGCAAACATTAAAATATTTAAATCCCTTCCTCTTAAAAAGTTTGAGGCTAGAGTTTATGGTATTCAAGAATCCAATCCAAAGATTGAAAATGTGCAAACAAATGTCCTTATTGGCAAGCTATTTACTCATGAGCTAGCCATAAAGAAAGATGAGTAAATGAGGAAGTTGAAAGGACAAAGGGATAAGAATGAAAAAGTAGAAAAGAAGAATTTTGCTCTTAATCTAGCAAGGACAAGGAAGTGGTAGAAGACACTAGCGATGGTGATGAGAGTGAAAAAGAGGAAAAAGAATTTGTAATGCTTTCAAGGAGATCCAAATAGCTCATAAAGAGAAGTAAAGAAAGAAGAAACCTCAAGAAGACATCATTATCACCTTAGTTCAAAGAGAAGAAGAATAAGGTGACTTACTTTGAATGTGGAATGTAAGGTCATATAAAATATAAATGTCCCAAGCATAAAAAGAAGAAGAAGTTGGATAAGGACAAAACGAAGAGCTTTAAAGCTACATAACATGATGATTTAAGTGAGGAAGATGAAGAAGAAAGGGTTGCAAATTTTTGCTTCATGGCTCAAGAGGACAATTCACATGAGTTAAATATTGTTCTCATTCTTGTGATGAATATGATGTGTTTAAGGATGAAGAAGATGAGCTTTTTGAAGCTCTAACCTTGAGATGTGATAAATACAAGTCTTAAATTAAAAATTACAAGAAAATTTGTTCAAAACTTGAGGATGAATTTCAAGATTTAAATAAACTTATAAATGACTTGATAACTTCCAAAAAACTCAATAGATGTTTAGACAATCTTTCCAAAACTTCATCCTCTCTTAAGTCTTTAAGAAAAGAAAATGATACTTTAAAAGGATAAGCAATTGAGCTTAGAAATTTTATTTTTAGATTTCACAAAGGGAAAGAAGCTTTGGATACACTTATTATATCTTAAAGACTTCCCTTAGTGAGACATGGTTTAGGCTTCAATGGAGCCTCCTCATCTATATCTTCTCCTTCTATCTTTATTAGAGCTTCTACACCTCAAACTTCTAGTATTGAGGTTGTTGGGAAGAAAAGTGTCCCTAACACAAATCCATCTAAGCCTAAAGGAAAAGAGAAGGCTTCCTAAGGCTTAAGAGCTAAGCTTCAAAAAGCCCACCATGCATACATGTATTCTAACAGGCATGCCTGAACACACACACACACACACACATAAAAAAAAACTTCTCTTCTACTCCTCATCACTCATGTACTTGTATGCATTCACATAACCAAAGTATGAGAAGGCCTTCTACTTGCACTAAGGTAATTCATAGGAGAAAGACTCATAAGTCTAAGCTCTAACACCATTATTGCATAAGATATAGGCACATTAATGTGTTTTGCTACATAAGGAAGGCATACCTCAAATTGAAGGATCCTTCTAAGCCTAACCCTCATGGACCTAAGTTTGCTTTGGTACCTAAACAAAGATGAAATGTTTTTATTTTATAAGAATGCTTAGGAACTACTAAGGAAGACAATAATTGACATGTGGATAATGGATGCTCAAAGCATATGATAAAAAATAAGAAGCTATTCATAACCATTAAAGAAAGGGATAGTGGCAATGTAACACTTGGAAACAATGACATGGGTAAGGTAATTAGCATTAGAATTATTAGTAAGAAAGGTTGCTCTCTCATTGATAATGTTCTTTTAGTTAAAGGATTGAAACATATTCTATTTAGTGTAAGTCAATTATGTGATAAAGATAATAAAGTCAAATTTGACCCTAGAGAATGCTGAGTTAACACCTTGGTGGATGAGAAGGTAGTCTTTAAGGGTGAAAGCCAGAGTTAATACCTACCAAATTGACTTAGACAATTTGGCTAACCAATCTTTTAAGTATCTTATTTCTATTAGCAATGAGTCTTGTCTTAGGCATACAAGACTTGGTTATGCTAGCATGGAACTTTTACAAGATCTATAAAAAAAAGAGCTAGTGGAAGGTATGCTAAAGGTCAAGTTCACAAAGGACAAGACATATGCACCTTGTCAAATGGGAAAGCAATGCAAAGCTTCTTGTAAAGCTTAAAATTTTATATGTACTTATATGCACCTCTTCAATTCATTCATATGGACTTTGTTGGACCTATTAGGAATGCTAGTCTTGGTGGAAAGAATTATGCATTTATGCTTGTTGATGATTACTCTAAGTTCACTTGGGTCGCCTTTCTTGCTCTTAAGAGTGATACTTTTAATGCTTTCAAATGTTTTGCTAAAAGAGTTCAAAATGAAAAATGTTAATTTATTTCTTTTATTAGGAGTGACCATGAACAAGAATTTCAAAATGAATCTTTTAAAAACTATTACTTGGAGAATAGGATTTCTCATAACTTTTCCACTCCAAGAACAGTACAACCAAATGGTGTTATAGAAAGGAAAAATAAGACTTTGGTAGAGGGGGCTAGGACTATGCTTAAATGAGTATTCTTTGCCAAATTATTTTTGGGTTGATGCTATTAATACCTCATGTTACATTACAACCAGTGTTTTCAACATACCTATTCAAAACAAAACTTATTATAAGCTATTGAATGGAAGAAAACCCAAGATTTCACAACAAAGTGTATTTGGTTACAAATGCTACATTCTTAATACCAAGTACAACCTTAGAACATTTGCCTAAAAATTGATAAGGGTATTTTTCTTAGCTATTCCACCATTAGCGACGCCTATAGGGTCTTTAGCAAAAAGTCTATAGTGGTTGAAAAATCTATGAATGTTGTATTTAATAAGTCTAGCCAACTTGATTTTGGGAAAGGTACTCCTATTGATGATCTTGTAGGTGACTTTGAAAAATTGGAGCTCAACTCCACATCTAAGGAGAATGTGATTGATCTTGAAGAACATGAGCCACCTTAAGAAGTGGAGCAAGCTCAACCCCAATAAAAGGAGAACCAAGCTCAAAGACTCCTAAAGGATTGGAGATACTCCAAGGATCATCCAAATGACCACATCATTAGTGAGAAATCAAAGGAATGTAAGTACTAGAGTTCAATTACATGCTTTAGATAATAATCTTGCTTTTGTCTCTCAAATTAAGCCTTAGTCAATTGATAAGGCTCTTGATGTTGAGAGTTGTTGATTGCTATTTAAGAGGAACTCAAGCAATTTGAGATAAATAAAGTTTGGAAACTTATCCCTAGGCCTAAGGAACATCCGGTTGTAGGTTGCAAATAGGTGTTTAGGAATAAGTTAGATAAGCAAGGTTTCATCACTAGAAGCAAAACTAGATTGGTTATAAAAGGTTATAACCAAGAGGAAGGCATTTATTATGATGAAATATTTACCCCTATAGCAAGATTATATGCCATTAGGATTCTTTTAGCTTTTGCATGTCATATGAACTTTAAGCTTTTTCAAATGGATATGAAGTGTGTATCCTTGAATGGTTTTATTTAGGAGGAAGTATATGTTAAACAACCTTTAGGTTTTGAATCTCATGATTTTCGCAACCATTATCAAACTAACTAAAGCCTTATATGATTTAAAACAAGCTCTAAGAGCTTGGTATGAAAGGCTTAGTTCATTTCTTTTACAAAATGATTTTGAGAAAGGTATGGTTGACACCACATTATTTGTGAAAAAACACATTAAAAATCCTCTCAATGTGCAAATATATGTTGATGATATTATATTTAGTACTACTAATGAATCTTTTTATGAAGAATTTGCTAAGTGTATGACTAGCGAATTTGAGATGTGCATGATGGGTGAGCTTAAGTTCTTTCTTGGTCTTCAAATTAAGCAAACCAAAAAGAGCATCTTCATCAACCAAGCCAAGTACAGAAAGGAATTTCTCAAAAGGTTTAGGATGGATGGATGCAAGGTAATTAGGACCCCAATGAGTGCAACTCTTAAGCTAGACAAGGATGACGAGTAAGCATATTGATGAAAAAAATATAGAGATATGATTGGTTCTCTATCTTATCACTTTTAGACCTGATATTATGTTTAGTGTTTGCTTATATGTTAGATTCTAATCTTGCCCTAAGGAACAACATTTGCATGTTGTTAAGATAATTTTGAAATATTTGCATGGTACATTGCATTTAGGACTTTGGTATCCTAGAAACTCATCTTTTAGTCTTATTGGATATTTAGATGTGGATTATGCCAGTAGTTTGATTGATAGGAAGAGCATTTCCAGAACTTGCTAATTTATCAGTGAATGTTTAGTTTCTTAGTTAAGCAAGAAGTAAGTTTCAGTTGCCTTATCCACTGTCAAAGTGGAATATGTGGCGGTAGGTTATTGTTTCACTCAAGTTCTTTGGATGAAACATTAACTCAAGGATTATGACAAAGATGTTGATCACATTCCCATCAAATATGATAACACAAGTGCAATAAATATTTCAAAAAATTCCATCCAACATTCAAGAGGCAAGTATATTGACATTGGGCATCATTTTCTTAGAGATCATGTCCAAAGTGGTAATGTGGTGCTTGAGTTTATTGACACTAATCACCAACTTGCTCATATTTTCACTAAATCCTTTAATGAAGAAAGAATGAACTTCATCAAGAAGAAACTTGGGATACTTAATGGGAGCTCCCTAAGGTGAAAATAGATCTTCTTATATGCATATGTTATTGATGATAGATTGATTGATATGCTTAATGTTTATGTATTGATTATTGTGGATGTGTTAATTCAATAGCACTTAAACCTTGCTATGTGCTTAAATGCATAAATTAATCATCAAAATATCAAGTTGATCACTCTAGGTTTGGGCCATCTGTTTAAAGTTTCCTTTTTAAGGTGTTCTTGAAAATTACCTCTAATTTGCAATTGAGATTTTTAGTTGCAATCGTTATTTTCAAGTTAGTTTTACTTTTCAAATGGTCTAATCATTTATTTGTTATGATTTTAGTCCTTTTTTTTTCAATTTTAAACTTATTCTCTACTTATTTAAATCAAATAAACTCTTTCTCTTCCATTTTTTACCTTTTCTCTTATCTAAACCCTCTTATTTCTTCATCTTTTAATGGCTCCAAAAAAGTTCTCTAAAATAGAAAAAGTTAAAGGCATAGTCCAAACCTCTTCCTTACCTCCTAAAACTCCCTTGCCCTTTCACAAAATGAGAGGAGTGATAGAGAAGAGAAAGATAGGTATGAGGCCAATAAGAAGAAAACTATTCAAGCTAATAAGTTTCCTTCAACTTTTATTCTCATCATTCTTGGCTTGAATGGGGAGATTAACGGAAATGTAGATAACCTTGGATGGATCCCTTTCATCTATTGGGAAGAATTAGGATTCAAAGACATGGTTTGGGAGTTCATGTGCATAATGAGTATTAGCAAAGCTAAAGCAGGTATGTTTGGCTTAAATTTTGATTGCTTTGGCAAAGAATTTTCCATTTCCTAACTTGAGCTTTGCTCCCTCTTGCAGGACACCCCTATTAGTTTCACCTCATTTAATTTCACATTTTCTAATTTTTAGCAAACAATTTCCATTGAAAATTGATATGACTTAAAAAAATCAATTGCCAAAAACATTAAGACCCTTTTTGTGGCTTCTTCATTACATCATCACCTTCTTAATCAATGCAAGAGGTAATGGCAATGAAAAGGTCTCATAAAAGGACTTATAATTTCTCTACTATCTTCTCCAAAAGCAACCCATTCAAATAGGTATATTTTTTATTAACCAACTAAAGCATATGAGCAGAAAGGCTAAGTGCCAATTTCTCTTTCCTTCGTATGTGACTGCCACCTATAGGCATGTTAGGGTATTGACCCCTGAAATTGAAGCAAACCTTACCCTCACTCATGACCCTAGCAAAAACTTTCTTGATCTAAACTACCTTTTGAATGCCAAAGCAATTAAGTCAAATACTTATCAATATTTGCTAAGAACATAAAGTCTCATTCAACAAGACGTGTCTCATATAAAAGAAAAGGATTTGTAATTAAGGAAGGTGAAACAACTATGCCTTAATAAGAATTCCCTCAAGATCCAAAGGGTAAAGGAAAACCTTAAGTTTCTTCCTCCTCTTCTCAAACTTCTAAGGTTTCCTCTCTTGGAATGATCTCCAAGATGTTGAAAAAAGTCCTTAAAATCCTTATCTTTCTTCAACATTTCCATAGAGATATAATGGAGATCTAACACAAATTTGGACTTTAAAGAGTATCACCTCCCTGATTTTGATTTGTCTACTGATGAATAAAGGGAAGAGATACCCCAAACATCACGTTATGAAAGACAGACACAAACACAAGGAATTAATGAAGAGTAAGAAAAGGAAGACCAAAGGGAAGATCTTGATGATGATGATGACATCTCTATGGATTTCTAGCTTTTCTTCTCTTTTCCTTCTTCTATTTTTCATCTTCATTTTCTTGTTTTCTATTTATGGCCTACGAATGTTGTGTGATTAAACATATTTAAATGTATTTATGTAATAGTTTTATAGTTTACTAAGTTTTAATAGTGTTATACTCTAATTCTCAATTGATTGAACTTTTTATTATGGTTGTGTTTATGATTGTAATTTTGATTATACTTATAATCTTCCCTCTCTTTTCCCTCATAATTTCCTCTTTTTTTGATCTTGACAAAGGGGGAGAATGGAGATGTAATGTTGATATGTTGGTGTTGTTTGCAAAAGATATTGAATAATTTAAGACTAAATTGGAATCCTTAAGTAATAAAGGAGGACCATACCTGAAGAGGGATTATTCATCCATCATTCAATTTAATCATCTTAACATTCAAAATAATGTCATTAACATATGTTATGCACTCTTATTCTTTGCATATTTCAATCTAAGTTATCAAAATAAAAAAGGGAGAGATTGTTGGACTCGGTCAATTAAACCTATGTCAAACCTCTCTTTTGATCTTGACAACATAGATTGAAATGTTCTAACATATTGTCTGAGTGTTGTCATTGTAGTAGCAAAGTTATATTTTTATTGGAAGTTGAATGGAGATAAGAATCCAAATTGGTGTATACATTGCAACCGTTATCCATTAAATAACTATGCTACTCAAAGGAAAGCTTGGCACAATTTAGGTAGTCTAGTTCGTAATCTTAGTCGTGGCAACCTTTGCGACCACTACTTCAAATGACCATCAAGGAATTCAAGCTTCCAATCTGGCTAAACCACTTGTAGTGATTTGTTGAAGATCCAAAAATTGTGATAGTGCGTCCTTGTGGAGACCGCGATGTGCCATGCTTCATTTCGCCAACTCTTTAATTGAGTTCGCGATGGGCAGTAGTGCCCAAGTTTGACAGCGTGACTATGATAGTGCCTATGATCTTTAATTACACCTAGAGGGATCTACTTGTTACATTTTTTATGAACCAATGTAGAAATGCAACGTGTACTAGTTGTTAGACACAATTAAAGATCTCAACCGTGAATAAGCAAAATCTAGAGTGAAATCTGAATAATGATCTTAACTAGTATGTCTCGGCCTTGACTTTTGTCTGACAAACATTAAATGTAGGATCACCAAATTTTAAGATGTGGTTTGAGAGTAACATCTCTTTGATAGGAGAAACCTATAAATACTTCACCAAATGGGCATAAATGCAAGAGAATAACATTCACTAAGGGTAAACTCTTGCAAATTGATTTCTCAACTCTTTCTCTCTTATTTACACTTTGTATTTGAGTTGTACAAAGTTTGATGTAAGCTTTAAACACCCTTTAGGAATAGGTTAGAGAGTGAACCAATAGAAAACTCTTATATAGGTTTAAGTGTTAGCCTTGGGAAAGACTTGTAAGGTTGTGTGTGAGCCTTTCTAAAACAAAATTTTTTAGAGTTTGGTGTGAGCTTTTAAAACACCATTTGGTTTTAGTGGAATACCAAATTAGAAGAATTAGGGGTTGGATGTAGTGTTTGTTAACACTCGAACCTTTATAAAATCTTGTTTTAGTCATTCTAAACTTGTATTATAAACCTTCCCTCCAAAAATTTTAAATTTCCTATCAATTCAACTCCCCCTTCTTGGTGCACAAAGGCCAACACAAATGTTCCATTGAATCAAAGAAACTTAAAGGAAAAATTCGTTCTAACTTACACAAAATCAAAGGAATGTCAATTTCTAAACACAATATGCCTTCCTCTCTAATTTGTTGTGTAGTGAGTTCTTTGAAAAACATACTCAACCCTATGAGTGGTTTTTATACTTATGAAGGCAACAACTTATGAAAAGTAATTGGGAGTTATCTTTGTATGAACATATGACAATCATGGCTTCTTATGCCAAATAACTTCAGCTTGCATATATCGATGCAACGAGCCATATTAGATACAAACCAATCTAGAAGTAAAATATTCTTAAGCCATTTACATAAGATTTATTCACTTTGCTTATCTAATGTATATTTTACCTTTAAATATTTCCCTATTGAATTATCCTAATGTAGCTCTAGTTGACAACAAAATAATTTTAAGTCTTCTCTAAATTTGGCAATATCTTTAGATTTTCTTTATATGTTCATCATTGTATTAAAAACATTTTCAACAACATTCTTCTAAATGTGTATGACATTTAAATTATGTCTTATTAAAATGGTACTCCAATAAGGCAAATCCCATAATATACTTCATTTCTTCCACCCATATCTGGTTCGTTTTGATATTTGAGTATTAACCTCTTCAAATCCAACTTTAGTTAACTTTATCAATCGTAATCTAGTGTTTTCTTCTAATTCCATTCCTGATCTTATAGGCGAAGCCAGATCTTTCACTATTTGATTCTCAAGAAATATAATTTTGTTTTATCTAAACGGATGATTAGGGGGTAATAATGTATTGGTATTGTCAAACCCTGATTGCTTACCAATATTTGAAGCGTGAAGGCATTAGTATGTTCCATGTAATATGGACAAACAAGTATGCCTTGAGTACTCCAACTAGATAGCATACCATAAGTAGAAAAATTACTAATAGTCCTTTGCAAAATAGCTCACAACTGAAAATTTTGTTTTATAGAAATGCCACTTCTCCATATAATTTTTTTATAACTTTTTTAATTTGACAATCATAGCCTATAGGAATTCGTCCAATTTATGTTTAGGATTGTTAAGTCTTAGAACCAAAATAGAATTAAACATATATTCATCCTCTATACACATTCAAGAAGGCAAATTATAAGGTGTTACAATAATTGGTCAACATAAATACTGTTGTCCAAATTATCCCAAAGGTTGAAACTCATCAGTTCATAATCCTAGACAAACATTGTGGATTTCAAATGCAAAATGTGGATTATTCAATTAAAATGTTTCCATGTCGAAGAATCTATTGTATTATATTAACATGTTATTTTAGCATGTCGTCTCATATACTTAGCAGTTGCTTCATAAGCATATAACCTATGCAGCCTTAGTGCCAGAGGAATCTTATATGAAACTTCTTTTGTGGATGTATTTGATCCTTGAGGCATGTGTTTATATATGAGAGCTTACAGAACTTGCTTGTCCTCAGGTCATGGTCATCACCCCAATATAACATGCAATTATTTTTGCAAAAGTGAATCTTCTCAACTGGAAGACCTAAATCCTGCTTCAACTTCTTGGTGCTATAAAAACAATCAACAATCGTATGATCCTCAGGTAATGATTCATTGTGCCATTATAAAATATCATTGTAACACCTTTCAGATAAATAGTGTTTAGATTTGATATTCATTAGTCGTGTAACCAAAGATAACTCAAAATGTTTGGCAATAAGATCACAAATCCTCATTAGATGCATCAAACATATAGTATAGCTTTTGAGATGTCGAATTGGGGGCTTCACTCATTCTATTCCAATAAAACTTTATTCTTCACTATGACATACATTATTAGCTAGAAGCCTCGGTACATCTATACCAAATGTTCTAGATCCACACACTTCATCATCCAAATATCATTCATAATAGCCAATAATAGGGCCCCTTTAGACAATATACAACATTACTATATTGGAGTCCAAATAACTATTGTTCTAACACTTCTTATAATTACACAAACATATAATCTTAGGTCCATCCATAAATTGAAGTTGAGAAGTTGCGAATTGAATGAAATGGTTTACATCTTCTAAGAATTTTGCCTGTAATAAACTATCCTTAAGCCTAAAATATATCCAATTCCTGAATGATTTCATTATAAAGTCTTGAAAATTGTGAAATAACAATACAAATAAACATACATATAATATTTTTCATTTGAAAATTTTTTATGAAATTTTGTGTTATTTCATATATAATACTATCTCCTTATCTCTCCTTATCTCTCCTTATCTCTCCTTATCTATAAGGTAAGAACCTAATCTATTTAGAAATTTATTGTTATACAACCATTTGCCATAACAATATATTTCACATAACTAATGAAATTTTGACAATATCTCACTACAGGTCTCCTAGTGCATCAAAATGAAAACTAATTTTCAATATTTATCAGTATGCATTAAGAGAACATGTAGGAGATAGATAACCAAAATTACCAATAACATAATGAACTATATTGTGTACAATAAATTATATGAGACAATGAAATTTTCAAACCGTCCACTTTGGATAATTTAGTGTCTTTCACAATCCAATAAGAATCACATTAAACGAGTATCTAAGGTTATGCCTATATATTACTCTATGAAATTTATAGAAAATTGAACCAAATTTCCTATAGATTATATATTAGTTTAGTATTATCCTTTTAATAAAAATAAAAATAAAATTCAAAATAAACATTAAGTGCAAACATATAATATTCAACAATAGAACAAGATAGAAAGCTTTTGGCATATTATGAAAATTTTATTATATATTAATAATTTTATGTAATCTTTGGAATTTTATAAAATTTTTATAGAATAATGTTAATTTTTTTGAAATCTTTGGAATCTATTCAAATTTTTATGAAATATTTTTAATGTTTTAAAACCATTGAAATTTTATGAAATTTTCAGGATATATTATTAATTTTTTGAAATTTTATGAAATTTTTAGAAATTCTTATTAGTTTTATGTTATGAATGGGATATTATTACTTTTATTAGTTTTTGCAAACCTTATAAAATTTTTTAAAAAATTCAATGGGATATTATTAATTTTATGAAAACTTTGAAAATTTATGAAATTTTTATAGAATATTATTAATTATTCGAAACCTTTTGAACTTCTATGAAATTTTTAGGACATATTATTAATTTTTAAAATTTTAATAATTTTTTGAGTATTTTATGGCATTTATAATTAACTTATACAATTTAGTAAATTTATAATAAATTACCAAATTTCTAAAATTTACATTGAAATTACTAAATTTAATAAACTCACAATAAATTATAAAAATTACATTAAATTTACGAAATTTAATCAATTTAAAATAAATTATAAAATTTACACATTTTACATTAAATTTACACTAAATTTATAAAATTTTATAAATTTACATGAAATTAACAAAATATATAAGTTTTACACTAAATGTATAATAAATTTATACAATTTAATAAATTTACACTAAATTATAAAATTTATAAAATTTTCACTAAATGTATAAAATTATAATAAATGGACAAGAAATTACAAAATTAATAAAATCTGCACTAAATTTATAAAATTTAATACATTTACATTAAATTACACGATTTACAATAAGTAGTAAAATTCACTAGTAAATATTAAAACAAATTTACATTAAATTAGACAAATTAAACTTTAAAAAAATGAAATTCAATAGTAAATATTATAATAAATTTACATTAAATTGCACAAATTACACGTTAAAAATAATAAAATTTGCTAGTAAATGTTACAATAAATTTGCATCAATTTACTAAATTTTTTACATTAATTCCACAATATATACATAATTAAAAAACTAACAACATTAACAAAAATTAACACAAATTTCAGAATTAAACAAAATAATTATATAATTTTCCTACAATTCCATAATTAAATAAAAAATTGCATAATTATCCATAAATTTCAGAATTTACCAGTTACATCATTGACAAAATAATTCTAGGAATTAACAAAATAATTTCAGCAATTACATATGTCATAATTAAACAAAATAATTACCAAAATTATGTAATTCTATAAATTCCAGCATTCCCCAATTACAACAACAAAAAAATTATACAACATTATATAAAAAAAAATCCCCACTTACAACATCAAAAAAATTATACAACATTGTACAAAAAAAAATCCCCGATAATAGATTTATTGAAATTAACATCATTTCATAATAATACAATTAACAACAATTACGTAATTTAACAACAAAATTACATCATTCCCCAATAATGGAACTAACAAAAATTACCCAAATAACAAAAATTAACACATTTACACAATAACAAAATTAACAAAAAAAAAACATAATTTTCAAAAAAAAAAAATCTCCATTTCACCATTATCAAGTGTTGAACCTTTTAGGTTCCAAGTTCTTGTTTTGATGATTACAAACAAGACTTAGGGATAATATTTGCCCAAGTTTATTCGTGTTAAATCTTGCAGGTACAACAATTTCTTGAACCATAATGATTGGAGAAGAATTTGCTTTAGCACATTTGAATTGAAGGTTGGAAAACTCTAAGTGTTAAAGAGTGAAAATCCAAGCAAATTCAACTGAACAGATCAACGGGCATTACCTTCTAGCAACCGACATTGGACAAGTGCTCTAATATGAGTTATGCTCTTTAGACCTAGCAATGGGCATTGTATTTTCACAACAGGCATTGGGCAAGTGCTCTAAGATTGAGTTACTCTCTAAATCTCACAACAGGTGTTGTACTTTCACAATAGGCGATGAAAAAATGCTCTAGTTTGCGCTACACCTTTTGGACCTCTTAACGAGGTACACTCAAATAATCAACATGCATTGAGATGTTTCTAATGAGCATTGCAAGAACTCTGATACGCATTGAATCTCTTCTATAGTTTTTGAAAAACAAAGCATAAAGATCATATTTTTTGAAAATAAACAATAGGTGTTGAGCTTACTTCAATGAGCATTAAGAATAGAATCAATGACCATTGTTTATATCCAACGATCTGTGAAGAAAAAGTAAAATGGATAAATAAAGGAAACAAAAGGAAGAGCCTCGAGTGAACAACCTTCAATAGCTACTTATGACAAGCGTTTCGATAGGACCAACAACCATTGAATCTAAATATTAATTGATAACAACCCATTTATGTGAAATCAACAATTGTGGGTGCGTCAACAATGGGCATGGAATTTCTTCAATGGGTGTTAACTGCTCACAATTGTAATGTGAAGTGATAGCTCTTTTTTCTAACGGTTAGTTCCTTGTTCAACCTGTAAAAGGAATCGCTCTCAATAAAAATAAAAATAGAGATATCTTCTATTAAATGAGTAATCTATTGTGAAAATCATTCTCAATCAAAAAAGGTTGTTACATTATGAACAAAGAGTGATGTTGGACTAGGTTGGTCAAACCTAAGTCAAAGCCTCGTTCGATCTTAACAATAAAGATTGAGAGGTACTAATGTTTTGCTCAAGTGTTGTTTTTGTAGTATATAAGTTAATATTTCATTGAAAGTTGAATGAAAGACTAAATATCTAACTTTGAGGAAGACATCTAAAATTCGTGGTCAAAAACCTATAATTTGCGATCATAACCTTGCAACAAGGATGAATGAAGTTAGGCTAGAAGAATTCACGGAGGAAATCACAGCCATGATCTAGCAAGGGAAACTTGACTATCACACAGAGAAATTTGCAGTGGTGTGTGCATCCTCTGTTGCGGTCATAGTTATAAGAAGGAAACTAAGTTTGCAACCATAACACACCAAATGTCTAAATCAACTATTGGAATATCAAAATTCTCGAGGTTGAAGTACTTATCGTGATTGCAACTAAAAAAGGTGTTTTCTCTTCACCAAACAAAGGAATTCACGGTCTCAGTCGTGCTTAAGAAGGACTTTAATTGTGACCGCGAGTTTTGGTTTAACAGATGAACACAACGACTATATTTCTTAGAGCACCAATGACACATTGACAAGTGGACTAGCTGCTAGGCATAGATTGGGGTTCTCTATCACGATTTTAGGCTTTCTAATGCAAATTGAAAAATTTCGACCACGAAATGCCAGTCACAACCTTGACTTCTGTCTAACAAGCATTTATTGCAAAATCTACCTAGCTTACCTTAGAGATTTAGGCATAGTTTGTTAGTAACATCTCTTTAGTGGATGTTGCATATAAATACTCTACCAAACATGTGTAAATGCAAGAGAATGTCATTTGTTGTAACCAAACTCTTGCAAATTTGCTTCATAACTTCTTATTCTTTGGGAATTTTTGATTATTTGGTGTTAGCATTAACCATCTTTGTAAGTAGATTGAGAGTTAGCCTGTGCTTTTAAAACACTTGTAAAGGTTGAAGTGTGAGCCTATCCAAAACACTTGAGTGAGGTTTTGTGTGACCCTAGAAACATAATGTATAAGGGTTATGTGTGAGCCATAAAACACAAATTGTATAAGTTAGGTGTGAACTTAGAAACACCAATTTTAGTTGAGTGAAATACCTAATTATAAAGAATTGGGGAGTGGATGTAGGGTTTGTTAACATCTAAAATACTATAAAAATCTTATATTTATTGCTTCTACTTCTTTGTAATTCTCTTAACACCTAACCTTCTCTCTAAAATTTTTTAATCTCTGACCAATTTACCTTCTTTTTTGGTGCACAAGGCCAACAAGTGGTATCAAAGTTTTATCTCATTTAAAGCTTAATTATGTGAGAAAAGATCATGACACAAGATGAAATCCACACCTATCTCAAGCCTTATTTTAATGGATTCGACTATACTCGCTGAAAGTATAAAATGGAAATTTATTTGGATAGCGATGTGGTGAATCTTTGGGACATAGTAGCTAAAGAGTGGAAGCCACCTACTAAGGTGTTAGATGAAACTAAAGAATTGATCCTAAGAGAAGAGTAGGTTGAAGTTCATAGGAAATCTAATGAAAAAAACAAGAGAGCTATGACAATCCTTTTGAGTTCTCTCTCAAAAGAAGAAATTAGAAGAGTCTAATATTGCCTCATAACTCATGGGATTTGGAAGGACTTGGAAAACTACCATAAAGGAACTACTTTGGTGAAGTCTAGCATGCTTGAAATGTATGTGATGGAATGAGAGCTGTTTATAATGAAAAAGAATGAAAGCATCACAAATATGGTGAATAGGCTCCTTTCAATTATCACAAACATGAAGAAGTTTGGTAGAATTCTCACCAATCATGAGGTAAATTTAGAAATCCTTAAATCTTTACCTCTTGAAAAGTTTGGTGCTAGGGTTTGTAATATCCAATAGTTAAATCTAAAGATTTGAAAGGTGCCAACCGATGTTTTAATAGGCAAGTTTCTAACTCATGAGCTAGCCTTGAAAAAAGATGAAGAAATGAAGAAAATGAGAGGATAAGGAGACGAATGAGAAAAACTAGAAAGAATAACCTTGGCTCTCAAATCTTCATCCAAGGAAAAGCAAGTTATAGTGGCCTCAAGTAAAGAGGAAAATGACAAAGAAGAAGAGGAGCTGGCCATGCTTTCAAGAAGAACAAAGGAGCTAATAATGAGAAGAAAAGAAAGAAAAAGCTTTAAGAAAGCAACTCCAAACCCTAAGGATAGATTGGGTGATCTTACATGCTATAAATGTGGCAAACATGGCCACATCAAGTATGATTTCCCTAAATTAAAGAAGAAGAAGAAAAAGAAGAAGAAAGGGGACAAAGAGAAGAGGAAAAGCCTCAAAGCCACTTGGGATGACAGCTCGAGTGAGAAGGATGAAGAGGAGGAAGTTGCAAACTTGTGCTTCATGGCACAAGATGATTCATCAAATGAGGTAAGTTTTTCTTCCTATTCTTATGCAGAGTATAATGAGTTAGATGATGTAGAAGATGAGCTTTTAAAAGCTCTCACCTTAAGATGTGACAAATATAAGTCACAAATGAAATCTTACAAGAAAAAGTGTTCCAAGTTAGAGGATGAATTTAAATCCTTGAATAATCTTGTTAGTGAATTGAAGACTTCAAATGAAGAACTCAAAAAAAATGTGGAGAGTCTTTCAAAGTCATCTTCATCCCTAAACTTCTTGAGGAAGGAAAATGACTCCTTGAAGGGTGAAGTCATTGAGCTTAAAAATTTTATTTCTAAGTTTCACAAGGGAAAGGAAGTTTTGGATACACTTATTATATCTCAAAGACCTCCTTTAGTGAGACATGGTTTAGGCTTCAATGAAGCCTCCTCATCTACACCATCACCCACAACCTTCACTAGAGCCTTAACTCCTCAAACATCTAGCATTGATGTAGTTGGTAGGAAAAGTGCTGAAAACACAAAGCCACCATTGCCTAAAGGCAAAGGTAAGACACCTTAAGGCTTAAAGCTTATCCCTACGAAGCAAATCATGCATATATTTACAACAAAAAACATGGTCACCCCAACACACATAGATAATTCACTTCTACACCCATCCATTCATGTTTATGCTCACATTCACATTATATTGGTATGAGAAAGTCCTTCATTCATACTAAAGCCATGTATAGGAGAAAGACTCATAAGTCTAAACTCTAATACCATTATTGCATGAAGTTTGGTCACATAAACATTCATTGTTATATTAGGAAGGTACAAATCAAGTTGGAGGATCTTTCTAGCCTAACCCCCTAAGACCTAAGTATGCTTGGCTACCAAAACAAAAATGATTTATTTGTGATGTGTAGGATTGTTTAGCAGCCACCAATGATGCAAATGATTGACATGTGGATAGTGGATGCTCAAAGCACATGATGGGTAACAAGAAGCTATTCATGGCCTTAAAAGAGAAGGAGGGTGGCAATATCACATTTGGAAATAATGCTAAGGGTAAGGAAATTGGCATTGGCACCATTGGTAATAATGGTTGTTCTCTTATTGATGATGTTCAACATAATTTGCTTGGGGTAAGTCAATTATGTGATAAGGGAAATAAAGTCAACTTTGACCCTAAAGAAGGCCGAGTTACCACTTTGATGGATAAAAAAATAGTCTTCAAGGGTGAAAGGAAGGACAATACCTACTTAATTGACTTAGACAATTTGGCTAACCAATCTTTTAAGTGTTTTGTGTCTTTTGAAGCTCCTACAAAGCTTATGAAAAGGATAGCTAGTGAAAGGTCTTCCCGAGCTAGTGGAAGGTCTTCTTGAGCTAAAGTTCTCTAAAGACAAGACATGTATACCACGCCAAATGGAAAAACATCATCAATCTTCTTTCAAAGCAAATAATGTTGTGACTTTGAGAAATTGGAGTTGGAGTCAACCACAAGAAAGGTGGATAAAGATCATGATAAAGGCAAGTCATCAAGAGAGGAAGTGGAACTTCAACATCAATAAGTAGAAACCCAAAATCAAGATCTTTCCAAGGATTGAAGATTCTCTAAGCATCACCTCAAGGACCTAATCATTGGTGATACATCCAAGGGTGTAAGTACTAGATCTCAACTTAATTCTTTATATAATAATCTTGCATTTGTTTCTCAAATTGAGCTAAAATCTATTGATGAGGCTCTTGATGATGAGAGTTGGGTAATTGCAATGCAAGAGAAACTCAACCAATTTAAGAGAAACAATGTATGAGAACTTGTTCCTAAGCCTAAGAAATACCCTATTATAGTTGCAAATGGGTGTTTAGGAATAAGTTGGGTGAGCAAGGGTTCATCACTAGGAACAAAACTAGATTGGTTACTAAAGGATACAACCAAAATAAAGGCATTGATTATGATGAAATCTATGCCCCTATAATAAGATTAAAGGCCATTAGGATTCTTTTAGCAAATGCATGTCACCTGAATTTCAAACTTTTCTAAACAGATGTTAAAAGTGCTTTTTTAAATGGTGTTATTGAGTAGGAAGTTTTTGTTGAACAACCTCCTAGTTTTGAATCGCATATCTTTCCAAATTATGTTTTTAAATTAAATAGAACCTTGTATGGTTTGAAACAAGATCCAAGAGCTTGGTATGAAAGGCTAAGTTCATTCCTTTTGAAAAATGATTTTGAAAAAAGGAAGGTTGACACAACTTCATTTGTAAAAAAGGATAATCATGATACACTAATTTTACAAATATATATTGATGATGTCATTTTTTGTGCTACTAATTAATCTCTTTGTAAGGGATTTTGTTAAGTATATGACTAGAGAATTTGAAATGAGCATGATGGGAGAACTCAAATTCTTCCTTGGCCTACAAATCAAGCAAATCAAAGAACGGATTTTCATCAACCAAGCCAAGTATAAAAAGGATATACTCAAGAAATTTGGCATGGAAGGATGCAAAGTAGCAAAAAGACTAATGAGTGCTACCATCAAATTGGACAAGAATCAATCGAGCAAGTCAGTTGAAGAAAAGTGATATCGAGGTATGATTGGTTCTCTACTCTATCTTACTGCTTTCATATATGATATAATTTTTAGTGCATGCATGTGTGCTAGATATCAATCTTACCCTAAAGAATCTCATTTTAATGTTGTTAAAAGGATTTTCAAATATCTACATGGCACCTTGCATCTATATTTATGGTATCCTAAAGATTCATCATTTAGTCTTGTAGGTTATTCGGATGCAGATTATGCCGATAGTCTTTTAGATAAAAAGAGCACTTCAAGAACTTGCCAATTCATAGGAGAATGCTTAGTGTTTGGGTTTAGTAAGAAGTAAGTTTTGGTTGCCTTATCCATCACCGAAGCAGAATATGTAGCTGCAAGTTTTTGTTGCACCCAAGTTCTTAGGATGAAACAATAATTAAAGGATTATGGTAAAGTTATTGATCACATTCTCATCAAATGTGATAACACTAGTGAAATAAATCTTTCAAAGAATCCATCTTACACTCTAGGAGCAAATACATAGACATTAGGCATCATTTTATTAGAGATCATGTCCAAAATAGTGATGTAGTGTTGGAATTTATAGACATTAATCATCAACTTACAAATATTTTTACTAATCATCAACTTACAAATATTTTTACTAAATCTCTCAATGAAGAAATGATGAACTTCATTAAGAGAGAGTGAAGAATGCTTAATAAAAGCTCCCTGAAGTGAAATTTAGATCTTTTAAAATACTCTTTGTGTGGTGTATCATTCTTGAATGATTGATTGCTATGTGTAATGTATGTGTAGTAAACTCTTTTAGTTGTCTTAATTCTTTATACAATTGTGCCTCTCTATGACAATTTGCATAAATTAAACATCAATATATTAAGTGGATCACAACTTAGAAAGTAAAATCCTATCTTTTCTTAGTCATCTTTCCTCCCTTGTAATTCGTGGTCGCTACTCTTTGATTCATAGTCGCAATTTATAGGTACTTGTCATCCGTTTGTCAAACCATTAATTCGCGGTTGCTACTTTCAATCTTTATCACAATTTTTCTCAAAATTCCAAAATTTTGACCATTGACCACTTTGGTTCCTAAGGATTTTTTGTTCGTCACTCAGATTTTTCAAAATTAGCGATCACAAGTTTGAGTAATTGACATACATTTAATTGATTTGATTGCCAACCATTTGCAATCTCTCATTACATGAATTTTGACCATTTGTTATTCTTTTTATGCCCTTTCCTAGCCTATTAAACCCTTGAAATAGTGTTTTCACTCACATTTGCTAAATCACTTCATCCCTCTTTATTCTAATTGTCTAAACCTTCTTCCAACTCTCTTCCATCTATAATGACCGTTAAGAAAGCCTCTAGAGTATAAAAGGGAAAATTAATAGCTCAACCATCTGGTCTTCCTGCCCTTCATATGATGAAAGGGGTCACTAAGGCAATTCACCTTGATTCATACACTTATACCTTGGGTGCTTTTGAGGCAAAAAAGTTAGAGACTTCCCAAGCCTCAAAAAGGAAGAGACTAGTTATTGAAGAGGGTGCTCAATCCATTCCACCTCCCCAACCTAAACCTAAAGCCAAAATCTCTCTTGCCTTCATCAATAAAAAGCTTGACAAGATGATAAGGATGATAAAAACAAGATTTCTCTTACTCTCCCACCTCCATAGTGTTTTGGTGGATCTTCAAGAGAAAGTTGGTGTTACCCTTTAGCACCTCCCAAATTTTAAGGATTAGGAGGACACTTCTGAAGATGAGAGTGATGAAGAGGTTGAGGAGGGTGATGAAGCTCAAGGTGGAGGAGCAAATGAAGAAACTGATGATTTCAGAGATGATGATAGTTCTTTGATATTCTAGTTTGTTATTCATTTTTTAGATTTTTTACTTTATTTCTTTATTTATGTAAAGATTGTGATCCCACAGTTTCAAATAAATAAAAATGTCATTTTTATCATTTGTAATTAATTATTTCATATGTTATATGATTGCTCTTATTTGGTTCTTGTACTTATTTATTATTTATGTTTACTTTATCTCAATTTATGCTTCATACACTTGCCACTAATGAATCTTAGTTCAATATCTAATCTTTACGCTCTTTTTGATCTTACCAAAGAGGGAGAAAGGTTAGTAGTAAAAGAATGTGCAAAAGGGAAGTATAAGTTTAGGGGGAGCAAATAGCAATAGGAACATTCTTTTTCAATCTTTTTTTCAAGTTTGATTATTTGATTAACAAGTTTTTAAAATCATTAACCATCTCAACTTCACTCATGCAATTTTTTTTTAAGTAAAATCAATATAAGTTGTCAAAATTGAGAAGGAAAAAATTGTTGGACTAGGTTGGTCAAACCTAAGTTAAATGCCTCTTTTGATCTTGATAATAAAGATTAATTGGTACTAATGTTTTGATTAAGTGTTGTTTTTGTAGTATATAAGCTAGTTTTTCATTGAAAGTTGGAAGGAAGACTAAATCTCTAGCTTTGAGGAAGACATCCAAAATTCAAGGTCAGAAATCTGTAATTCCTGACCATGACCTTATAATAAGGATGGATGAAGTTAGGCTAGAAGAATTTGCTGAGGAAATCACAACTACAATCGAGCCAAGGGGAACTTGATTGTCACACAGAGGAATTCATGATGGTGTTCACATCCTATATCGCGATTGCGAATTTCATAGTTACAAGGAGGGAAACAAGTTTGCAACCACAGTATGTCAAATGTCAAAAGCAACTGTTGGACTATAAAAATTCATGAGGGCGAAGCACCTGTCATGATAGCAACCAATGAAAGTGTTTTCTTCTCACCAAATAGAGGAATTTGCAGTCTTAGTCGCGTCCAATAAGGACATTAATTGTGACAACAAGTTTTGGTTGAATATATGAACACAATGACTATATTTCTTGGAGCACCAATGGCAAATTGACATGTGGACTAGTCATTAGGCACAAAACAGGGTTCTTTGTCGTGATTTTAGGCTTTTTAGTGCAATTGGAAAATTACAACTGTAAAATGCCAATCATGACAACAACTTCTGTCTGACAGACATTTAATGCAAAATCAGCCTAGCTTACCTTAGTGATTTAGGCTAGTTTGTTAGTAACGTCTCTTTGGCGTATGTTACCTATAAATACTCTACCGAATAGATGTAAATGCAAGAGAATTTCATTTATTATAACCAAACTCTTACAAATTTGCTTCATAACTTCTTATTCTTTATGAATTCTTGATTGCTTGGTGTTAGCATTAAACATCTTTGTAATTAGGTTAAGAATTAGCCTAAGCTTTCAAAACTCTTGTAAAGGTTGAAGTGTGAGCCTGTACAAAACATTTAAGTGAGGTTTGTATGAGCCTAGAAACATAAAGTGTAAGGATTATGTGTGGGCCATAAAACACAGATTGTATAACTTAGGTGTGAGCTTGAAAACATCAATTTTAGTTGAGTGAAATACCCAATTTTAAAGAATTAAGGAGTGGACGTAGGATGTGTTAACATCTGAACCACTATAAATATCTTATCTTTATTGCTTCTACTTCTTCTAAATTCTCTTAACACCTAACTTTCCCTTCAAAATTTTTTAATCTCCTATAAGTTCAAGCCCCCTTCTTGGTGCACAAGGGACAACAAATGATATAGAATCCAAAAGACATTCATTATTAAGCCTGAGAAATAACTAAAATAGTTATCTTCTAAATCAAATTTTGTAGAACAAACTTCTCAAAAACCTTCTTACTCATATCAAGCACATCTTGTGAATGTACTTTGAGCATCCATTCTTGGTTTGGTGAGAGAGTTTTCCTTTTCTTAAATGAGTTATAATCTCTTATTATGTAACTAGGTGTTGAAAAACTCTTTGAAAGTATCTCTTGTGAAAGGTTTAAGGTAGTACTTGGAAACTACTTTGACTTAAGGTTTAAGTAGTAATTGTGAACTACTTATAAGAAGTTGATAGTCTTTAAAAATCTATCACCTGTAAAGGCTTGGTAAGTGCTCAAAAACTTGTTTGTGTAAAGGTTGTTGATAACACCTTAAGCTGTGAAAATAGCTAAAGCTCTAGTGGAAATACTAAAGGAGAGGACATAGGCAAGTTATGTCATCCTTAATAAATCTTGTGTGTTAGTTCTTCGTCTATTTTTGCATTTAGTTTGAATTTATAAATTTGTCATTGCCTTATCATACCTAATTTTCTTGTACCTAAAAAAGATGGTTCTCGACATATATGTATATATTGTAGGGCAATTAACAAAATAACCATTAAACATAGGCATCCAATTCCTAAGTTTTCTAAAATTGGATACATGTTTTCTAAAATTGATTTGAAAGGTAGCTATCATCAAATTAGAATGCGTGAAGGGAATAAATGGAAAATAACTTTTAAAACTAAATATGGATTATATGAATGGTTAGTTATGTAACATCCCTATCCACATTCGTTGGCATTATCACATGAACATATTCATTGCATAAATTATATGAAATCCCATATGAACATATGCATTGGATAAATGATCATTTAGATACGTGAATTGGATAAGCACGACGATGACACATGCACCATTGCATTTGGGACACTTGAACATATATGTAATGTTTGTATAGTTGCATGGTAAATTGTTTTATGTTGTGTGCATGTTATAACATCATAAATAATGGTGTTATAGAGCTTATTTTAAATTATAAGGAGCATCTAGGAATTAAGAGATGGATAGAGGTGCTTAAGGAGTAAAGAATAAGGACTAATAGAGGAAAGTGAACTTCCAACCAATAGGAATGCAACACCATGATTTTGTCTTGTTATAATAGGTTTACAAGTGGAATTTTTGACCTTTTAGGATCATAATACAGAGCTTTAATATGAGGTACAATAGAAGAAAAAGAGAGCTAAGGAAGAAAGAAAGGAAAAAAGAAGAAGAAGAAGAAGGAGGAGAGGGAGAATAGTGAGCTGCCTAAGGAGGAAGCCTAAGGTTTTTTGGTTCTAGGACAGTAGGTAAGTTAATTTATCTTCTTCTCAAATGAAATTAACCCCTTATGACATGTTAATCATGCATGGTTAGTGAGAATTATGGAGTATTTGAAGTAGAACTCTTGGATGGAAGTTGAAATTCAAAAGAACAAGAGCTGATTGTGTTGATTTTATTGTTAGAGCAGAATTTTGTACCCATGATTTCATAACCCTATAAGAGGAATTAGAGAAAGTACAAAATATGAAAGTTATAGCTTTATGCCTCATATAAATTTATATGAAATAGTTTTTCATGATTTGGTGTGTGTGAGGAGTTATAGCTCCATCATTAGGGTTGGTTCAGAACTAACTCAAATCACCTCAGTCTTCTTATTTTCTTATATTTTCATCACCTTATGTTCTGATTTTGACAAAGTGTAAAACATAAAACTTGTATGGTTATATCCCTTATAAATTCTTGTGAAACATTTTTTATTGTTTTTTTGCATGGATAGAGATATGGCTCATTGATTGTGATTGACCATGTACCCAAATGAAATCTCACCTGTCTTTTAATTCTATTTTCCAAGAATTCGATAGCCATAAATTAAGAATTTGGTGATGTGTTAATATTGAAAGTTGTATATTTATATATTATCTACATGGTTGTAAAATATTGTTGCCAAATTTTGTATGGTTGTTGAGATATTGCCCCTTTATTATGACTTATTATCACTATATTGAAAATCTACTCACTCTGAGATTGATAATTTATTTTGGTGATTTTATATAATGAATAAGATAATTAGTAAAACATGAAAAATGTTCCTTTATGTGTTGTATAACGTTTGGTAAATCAGTTTTACAATTTGATTTGTACAATTTGAGATACATCTAAGAATGTTAGACCTACTCAGACTCAAATGACATTAAAATAAAGCAAAATTCAAAAATTCACCCCATTTTTTGTTGTCTTATATTGGCATGAAATTTGAATATGTTGTATCATTATGTGTCTAGTTTATTTGAAAAAAAGAATCAAGTCATTTGGATAAGTATATCGAGAATTATTATTATGAGAGTGTAGCAAGCTCAGGCTACCATATAAGGAAAAACATGCATTTTGGAATACTCAACACTTTAAAAAAGCCTTAGAGAGAGAACCAAACCTACTATAAAGGTTGGTTACATCAAAAGGTGAGTAAAAACGATAATTAGATTCTAATGTGTATATGAGTGATAATTTTATGATGTGATTATGTCCTATTACAGGTATATGTGATTGAATTATTACATTTTATATATGAATATATGTCAAGTAAGAATCATATGGTCTTAATGATTACTTGGTATACAATTGTTATGAACACTTGCATATGGAACTAAAAGGATGTTGTGATCGGCTTGTCAAACACTTGCAAATCATATGGAAGATGGAACAATATGTCCCATTGGCACATGTTATGGTTCAAATGGTTCACTTGTTATATGCTGGCCAGCAAAATCAAATGTCACTTGAATCACATGAATTTTCGGGAGCAGTATTTGCCTTCCAAAGTCACGACACAAAAATAAATTTCTTGCACTTGCACTTGCATGGTCAAATATTTTACTTGTAATGTATCCTGATGATATTCTTATATTGGTTATGCCATACGAATCTGACTATTGTTTTTATTCATTGAGTCGCGACTCACCAAATCCCAATTTTTTTTCAGATATTAAAGCATAAGATTGGACATTTTGGTGCATAAAGTTTTGCTTAGAGACTCATAGTCCATAGGTCATAGGCTGAATTCCAACTCTCTCTCTCCTTGTGTCATGTACATACATCTAGATAGGAACCAGTTTATAGTCACTAGCCTTGATATTAGTTAACATATATGTACATTAAATACATGTCAAATTGTGTATATATGATGAATAACACCTTTATGCATATGTATTTTGGACATGAATTCTATGAGTTTTGTAAATGATAATGATCATTACAAGTTATGCCTTTTAGGCTAATTGATACCCCTAGTATTTTTATGAGATTTATGAACCATATCTTGAGTGCATACTTTTATTCTTTTTTATTTAGATGACATTTTTATTTATTCTAAGTCTTTAGAAGAGCATTTAGAGCATGTTAGGTTAGTTTTGATATTTTGTGAAAAGAAAAATTGTATATTAACTTTAAAAAGTGTTCCTTTTATACTTCTAAGCTTATTTTTCTAGGTTTTGTTGTTAGCAAAGATAGAATAAAAGTTGATGAAGACAAGGTAAGTGCCATCAAGGCATGGCCGATTCCATCTAGTGTAAATGAGGTAAGGTCTTTTCATGGTTTAACAAGTTTTTATAGGAGGTTTGTAAAAGATTTTAGCACTATTATAGTTCCCTTAACTGAAATTATAAAAAAGAGTGTTGGTTTTAAATGGGGGCAACACAACAAAAAACTTTTAACTTGTTGAAATCTAAGTTAACTAGTGCACCTTTATTATCTTTGCCTAATTTTGCTAACACTTTAAAATTAAATGTGATGCCTCATGTTTAGGTATTAGAGCCATTTTGATGTAAGAAGGAAGGCCTATCACCTACTTTAGTGAGAAACTTAATGGGCCCATATTAAAGTACCAAACTTATGATAAAGAGATGCATACTTTAGTTAGGGCTTTGCAAACACGACATCATTATTTTTGGCCTAAGGAATTTGTTATTCATACAGACCATGAATCTCTTAAATGCCTTAAAGGACAACAAAATTGAACAAAAGACATACTAAATGGGGTGAATTTATTGAGCCTTTTCCATATGTCATAAGGTATAAATAAGGTAAGGAAAATATAATGGTTGCATTGTCTCGAAGGTATACTCTTCTTTCTATTTTTGATGTTAAATAACTTAGTTTTGAGTACATCAAAGAATTATATGTTAGTGATTCAAATTTTTGTGATTCCTTTGAAAATTATGAAAAAGGTGATTATGAAAGATTCTTTATGCATGATGGATACTTGTGTAGAGATAACAAACTTTGTGTGCATAAGAGTTCTTCGCATGAATTGCTAGTTAAGGAAGCCCATTAAGGTAGGCTCATAGGACACTTTTGAGTCCAAAAGACTTTAGATGTGTTTTATGAGCACTTTTATTGGCCCAATATGCAAATCAATGTTCAAAAAGTGTTTGACAGATGTGTTTCATGCAAATAAGCTAAATTCAAATCAAAACTGCATGGTATTTATATGCCATTACCCATTCCTAGTTCATCTTGGACTGATATATCTATTTTGGCTTTACCCAGGGCCAAACATGGCAAAAAGAAATTTGATTTTATTAAACAATTGCATGAGAAGGTGCATTTAAATATGTAAAAGATGAATGAATAAGTAGTTAAAAACATAAATAGAGGAATAGTTAAAGTTGTATTTGAAATGAGAGATTGGGTTTGGGTACACTTTAGGAAAGAATGATATCCTAATCTTAGGAATTACCTAATGATTACAATGTTAGTGCTACTTTTAATGTTGTTAATTTATCTTTTTTTTTTATTTACTTTGATGAAGGTATTAATTCAAGGATGAATCCTCTTGAGGAAGGAGAGAATGGTGCAAATATCTAAGGCAAGCTTATAAAGGATACACTTCAACTTCAAGGGCAAATCACAAAAGGAAGGCTAAAGAAGTTTAAAGAGGTAATTGCAACATTCATGCAATAAGGAATTACAATTGGATTCATTCAAGAGGAGCAAATGATACGTGAAGCCTAATTAAGAAAGGTAGGAGCTTAAACTCTTCAAAAGGAGCACTTAACTTAATTTAATGGAGCTTAGCTTTTGGAGAGAATCAAGGTCCATATCAATTTAGCCAAAACATGGATTTGGAGGCCAAAATGTGTGAGCAATGAGCATTGGTCATTAAGGCAAAGATCTTGCAAAGACAATTTTAGTTAGTAAAGATTCTCTTATTTTCTTAAGGCTTTCTTCTCATTGGCTGAATACTCTTTCATCTTTAGGTATGATTCTTTAGTTAGTTGTGTCATCTCAGAACTTAAAATAAGGTATTTAGTACTAGAAGTTAGCTTGGTTGAATCTTGGGCCAATAGGATTATATCTTTTAGTTTTCTTGTTTGAATGAGATTAGTTTATCCTAATAGGATTAAGACTTGTGAATTTGGCTAAGTGATAGGAGTCATTTTAACATATATTTTAGAATAAAAATTAGGAGTTTTCTTATTTTTATAGTGTTTTATTTTGGAATAAATTAATTTTCTATTTCTTTTATGTTGGCGTAGGAAATTATAAAAAATGAGATAAATTACAGTTTTAGCAATGTTGCATAAGCTATTGCATGGCCTAAGTATAAGACCATGTAAAGATGCAAAGTTGATCAATCAACACAAAAGAAGTTAAGTGCATGCCCTGTTGCATGGCCCATGCATCGGGCCATGCATGTTGTTAGATCTAGTTTTTGAAATGCAATTTGTAGGATGCTTTTAGAGGATCTTTTACCTATTTGGATAGAGATTACTGGGTAAAAAAAAGAGCAGATTTTTAGAGATTACAAGGCAAAAAAAGAGCAGATTTTTAGGAGAGAAAAGTGGATCCAAGATCTACACCAAATAAAAAGAAGATTTTATGAAGATTGAAGGATATAAGGTTTTCTTTGTTTTTGTTTTAGCAAGACTCTTCTTTTGAAAATTCTTCTACCTAATTCAATGGATTCTTTCTTCTTTGTTTCTTTTTCTTCTTTTAGGATGAACTAATTCTTTAATTATAGGGATTAGGGTAAAAGCCCAATATTTATTTCATGAATTTATGAAGTGATTTTTTTTCCAATTTTGTTGGGTGTCTTGATTTAATACATTTGAGCTTAATTGATCTTGTATGTATGAACAACCACATATATGCAATGTTGAGATTCTAGATGATGGAGCGAGAGTGGAAGTCTAGGATTAGTCATAACATATTAAACTAGGAGATTGAGACCACGAGAGTAGACTCGACTTTTAAAGATATTCAAGGATTATTCAAGACGTTGAATGCGTGGTCATTGAATTTGCAACCAAAAGAGTAGACATAATTTTAGCAATAATAGACTCAATTTGCTCAAGAGAGAATTTTGGGCAAATGAGGAAAATCCATCTTCAAGCACAACCCAATCTCAATTGAAACAATTCTCTTGATATATTTATAGAATGGTATTATGATGTACCGAATTCGCTAGAAATCATTATCATATAGAGTTTCTTCTTATTTGATTTTAGTTTTATTTAATTATTTTTACAATTTTAGTTTTTATTTCTGATCCTTTTACTATATGATTGCAGGATAATAGGAAAATTTAGTTTTTTGGTACTTGCGAAACAATTCTCGTAGGAATGATCTCTACTTATCATTGTATTACTTGAAATGATTTATGTACTTACAAGGGTTTTACACATAATAAGTTTATGACGTTGTTGTTGGGGATTGATTTTTCATAATATCAACTTCACCTAAGATTTCTATTAATCTAGTGTTTAAATTTTGCATTTTTTTTAAATTTTTGTGCATTTAATTGTGTTTTGTGTCTTTTGATAGGTGAAATGCTTAGTGTATACTTAAAGATATAATGGTTGAAGAAGGAAGGCAAAAAGCTGTAAGAGAAATTGCAATGCCATAAACACAAGAGGTTCAGTCAAGCATCACGAAACCAGTTGTTGTAGCCAACAATTTTGAGATTAAACCAACAATTATTCCAACGGTGCAACAAAATACTTTTAGGGGTGAAGCTAATAAGGATCCAAATGGCCATATTGCCAATTTTCTGGAGATTTGTCCAACCTTCAAGATTAATAGGGCAATTGATGATGTAATTCGATTGTAGTTATTTTCCTTCTACTTGAGAGATAAAGCGAAAAAGTGGTTGAATTTGATGGCACCTAACTCATTTGCTACTTGGGAGGATATCTCTAAGGCTTTCTTATCAAAATATTTTCGATCAGGCAAGGCCACACAATTAAGGCAAATAATTACAAGCTTTTAATAAGAGCCCGATGAGACATTGTATGAAGCATGGAAGAGATTTAAAAAATTGCAAAGAAGGTGTCCACATCATGGATTGTCATATTGGTTGATAGTCTAAACCTTCTATAATGAGCTTAACCATTCTATACGCATTACTATTGATGCCACAGTAGGAGGTGCACTCATGGGAAAGTCAACTGATGAAGCTTATTCATTATTAGAAGAAATAACCTTAAATAATTATCAATGGGCAAGTGAAAGGGGAATTAACAAGCAAGTTGTAGGTGTTCATGACATTAATGGCCTATACCATGTTAAATGCCAAGATGGATGCTCTTGCAAAAAAGCTTGAAAGTGAGAGTGTGCATGCCATCACTACCTCACCGAATTATGAATGGTGTGGAGAAGTACATATAGGAATCAAATACCAAGTGGGGAGTTCTTTTATTTAAAATTTAAGTGAGCATATGCAATATGTTTCCAACTTTAATAGGTAGCCCAACAATCTATATTCCAACACCTATAATCCCAAGTGGAGGAATCATCCCAACTTTTCATGGAATAACCAAGATAATAAAGCTAAGTCTTCTCATCTTCCTAGTTTTCCTCAAAGGCAACAAGATGGAGTTTCCACAGCTCAACCAATTCAACATAAGGAAAAACAACCATAGGACATGCCAAAGTTTTTGATTGACAAATTTGAAAAGGTAGAGACTAAGCTAGACAAGATAGATAAGCTTGAACTAAATGGAGTAACATAACTAACACACAGAGATACAAATTGGGCAATTGGCTAACATTATCAATTAAAGAATACAAGGTAACATAAACGTGAAAGTGAAGAAATAGCCTCAAAATGCAATTTGAATGAGAAAGACAATATGGAGGAAGCTCAAGAGGAAGAAGAAAGCAAGCCTACACCGGTAAAACCTTATGTTCCACCTAGTCCTTTTCCTTAACGGTTGCTAAAACATAAGTTGGACAAGCAATATGCAAAGTTTTTTAAGATTTCCAAGCAAATTCATGTCAATATTCCATTTGTCGAGGTCTTAGCACAAATGCCAAAATATGTAAAATTTCTCAAACATCTTTTGTCTAACAATAAAAAGTTAGAGGAATTTGAGACCATAGCTCTCTCTGAAGAATGAAGCACCATAGTCTAAAACAAACTTCAACCAAAGCTTAAGGATCTAGGGAGTTTCTCTATTCCTGACCAAATTCCTCATTGCAAATTTGATAAAGCACAATGTGATTTAGGTGTTAGTATTGGTCTAATGCCTCTTTTTATTTATAGGAAATTGAAGTTTGGTAAGATCCAACCAACTATGGTGACATTACAATTAGCGAATCATTATATTAAACACCTAGTTGGAGTGGTGGAGAGTGTACTCATGCAAGTAGGAAAGTTTATTATACCAGTAGATTTCATTATGCTCAATATGGAAGTGGATGTGGACATGCCATTAATCCTTGGAAGACCATTCTTGGTGTTAGACTAGGTTGGTCAAACCTAAGTCATAAGCCTCTTTTGATCTTGACAATAGAGATTGACTAGTTCTAATGTTTTGTTTAAGTGTTGTTTTGTAGTTGACAAGATTTTATCTCATTAGAAGTTGGATGGAAGTCTAAATCTCTAAGTTTGAGTAAGACATCCAAATTCGAGATCAGTATCCCCTAATTCGCGACTGCAACCTTGCAACGAGGATTGATGGAGTTAGGTTAGAAGAATTTGTGGATGAATTTGCAGTTAGAAGAATTTGCGGATGAATTTGCAGTTAGAAGAATTTGCGGATGAATTTGCAGTCGCAATTCAACAGAGGGAAGCTTGATTAATTTATAAAGAGATTCATGGTGGTGTTCACATCCGAAGCTGCGACCACGAATTTCATAGCTAATAGGATGAAACCAGGTCTGCAACTAGATCATGCCAAGTGTCTAAGGCAATCGTTGGAATATCAAAAATTGTCATACACCCTTATTCATACACTTATACATTAAATGCATTTAGGGCTAATAAGTTTGAGGCTTCCCGACCTTCAAAAAGGAAAAGCCTAGTTATAAAAGAGGGTGTTCAATCTATTCCACATCCCCAACTTAAACCCAAAGCCAAGATCTCTCTTTCCTCAATCAATAAGAAGCTTAACAAGATGATGAGGATGATTAAGAGAAGATTTCTCCTACTTTCCCACCTATATAGTGATTTGGTGGATCGTCAGGAGTAAGTAGGTGCTACCCTTTGCCATCTCCTAGATTTTGAGGATTGGGAGGACACATTTGAAAAGGAAGATGATCTAGAGGTTGGGGAGGGTGATGAAGCTCAAAGTGGAGGAGTAAATGAAGACATTGATGATTTTGGAGACAATGATAGTTCTCCAATCTTCTAGATTGTCTTAACAAGATGATGAGGATGATCAAGAGAAGATCTCCTACTCTTCCACCTATATAGTGATCTGGTGGATCATCAGGAGTAAGTAGGTGCTACCCCTTGCCATCTCCTAGATTTTAAGGATTGGGAGGACACATTTTAAAAGGAAGATGATCTAAAGGATGGGAAGAAGGGTGATGAAGCTCAAAGTGGAGGAGCAAATGAATACATTGATGATTTTGGAGACAATGATAGTTCTTCAATCTTCTAGATTGTCTTTAGTGTTTTTCTGTTATTTCTTTGTTATGTAAAGGTTGTGATTCGACAGTTTCTAAATATATAAAAGTGTGTGTTCTTATCCTTTATAATTGATTAATCCATATGTTATGTGATTGCCCTTATTTAATTCTTATACTTATTTGATCTTTGTGATTATTCTATCTCAATTTATGTACCTCATTCAATCTTTAAACTTTACCCTTTTTTTGATCTTGCCAAAGGGGGAGAAAATAGTAATGTGTATTAGGGGAGCATAAGTTGAGGGGGGGAGATAGTACAATAAGAGTATTATTTTTTCAAACTTACAATTCTTTGATTATTTGATCAATAAGTTTTTTAAATCATTGACCATCCCAACTTCACACTCATGCAATTTATTTTCTTTAAGTGAAATCAATCTAAGTTGTCAAAATAAAAAAGGGGGAGATTGTTGGACTGGGTTGGTCACTCTTTTGATATTGATAATATAGATTGATTAGTTCTAATGTTTTGTTTAACTTTTGTTTTGCAATTGATAAGATTTTTGTCTCATTGGAAGTAGGATGAAAGTCTAAATCTCTAACTTTAAGTGAGACATCCAAATTCACAATCAGTATCCCCCAATTCACGACTGCAACCTGGCAATAAGGATGGATGAAGTTAGGTTAGAAGAATTTACGGACGAATTCGCAACCGTGATTCAGTCGAGTGAAGCTTGATTAACTTATAGAGATATTTGCGGTGGTGTTCGCATTTGAAGTCGTGACCATGAATTTCATAGCTAATAGGAGGGAATCGACTCTGTAACTAGATCATGCCAAGTATCCAAGGCCACTATTGGAATATCAAAAATCATGAAGGCGAAGCATCTGTCATGACTACGACTTAAGAAAGTGTCGTCTCCTCACCAAACAAAAGAATTTGTGGTCTCTGTCGCGTTCAAGAAGGAATTAAATCGCAATAATGACTTTTGTTTGATGGTCAAACACAAAAACTATATTTCTTGAGTGACCAATGGGTGAAGGACACATGGACTAGCCGTTAGACACATAACGGGATTTTCTGCAATGATTTTCGAGCTTCCCAACATAAATTGGAAAATCACGATCGCAAAATGCTAGTCACGACCTTGACTTTTGTCTTACAGGCATTTAATGCAAAATCTACCTAGCTTACCTTAGAGATTTAGGCATAGATTATTAGTAACATATTTTTGGTGGATGTTACTTATAAATACTCTATCAAACATATATAAATGCAAGAGAATTTCATTTATTATAACCAAACTCTTGCAAAATTGCTACTCATTCTTCTTATTCTTATTTTTGAGTTATTGATTGTTTGGGGTAAGCATTAAACATCTTTGTAATTAGGTTGAGAGTTAGCCTAGCTTCCAAACTCTTATAATAGGTTAAAGTTTGAGCCTATCCAAAACACCTAAGTGAGGTTTTGTGTGAGCCTAAAAACACAAATTGTAAGGGTTGTGTGTGAGCCATAAAAAATAAAATTGTACAAGTTAGGTGCGAGCTTGGAAACACCATTTTTAGTGGAGTGAAATACCCAATTATAAAAAATTGGGGAGTGGACGTAGGATTTGTTAACACCCGAACCACTATAATCATCTTGTGTTCAATTTTTGTACTCTTTATTTATCTAATCTCCTTACCTTTCCTCCAAAATTTTTAATCTCCCACCAACTCAACCCCTCTCCTTGGTGCACTAAGGTCAACAAGTGGTATCAGAGCCTCGTCTCACTTCAAAGCTTAATTGTATGAAAAAAGATCATGACATAAGAAGGAATCCAAACCCATCTTAAATGATATTTTGATGGAGCAGACTATACTCATTTGAAGTATAGGATGAAAATTTACTTGGATAATGATGTGGTAGATCTCTGGGACATTATAACTAATGAGTGGAAGCCACCTACTAAAATGGTGAATGAAAGTGAAGAATTGATCCTAAAAGAAGAGTGGGTTAAAGCTCATAGGAGATCCAATGAATGAAACAAGAGAGCTATGACAATCCTTTTGAGTTCTCTCTCAAGAAAAGAAATTAAAAGGGTCCAATATTGTCTTACAACTCATGGGATTTGGAAGGCTTTGGAAAACTGCCATGAAGGCACCACTTTGGTGAAATCCAACAGGCTTGAAATATATGTGATTGAATGGGAGCTGTTTATGATGAAGGAGAATGAAAACATCACAAATATGATGAATAGGCAATTTGCAATTGTCACTAACATGAAGAAGTTTGGAAGAATTCTCACCAATCATGAGGTAAATTCAAACATCCTTAAATCTTTACCTCTTGAAAAGTTTGGTGCCAGGGTTTGTAGTATCTAATAGTTAAATCTGGAGATAGGAAAGGTGCCAACTGATGTTCTAATAGGCAAGCTTCTAACTCATGAGCTAGCCTTGAAGAAGGATGAAGAAATGAAGAAGATAAGAGGACAAGGAGACAAAATAGAAAAACAAGAAAAAAGAACCTTAGCTCTAAAATCTTCATCCAAGGAAAAGGAAGTTGAAGTGGCTTCAAGTGAAGAGGAAAGTGACAAAGAGGAAGAGGAGTTGGCCATGCTTTCAAAAAGAACAAAGAAGCTGATTAGGATAAGAAAAAAAAAGAAAAAGCTTCAAGAAAGCAACTCCAAACCCCAAGGAAAGACTGGGTAATGTTATATGCTATGAATATGGCAAACAAGGCCACATCAAGTATGACTACCTTTAATTGAAGAAGAAGAAAAAGAAGAAGAAGAAGAATAAAATGGACAAGGAGAAGAGGAAAAGCTTCAAAGCCACTTGGGATGACAACTCAAGTGAAGAAGATGAAAATGAGAAAGTTGCTAATTTGTGCTTCATGGTGTAAAATGATTCATCAAATGAGGTAAGTTCTTCTCCCCATTCTTATGATGAATATGATGAGTTAGATGATGTAGATGATGAGCTTTTAGAAGCTCTCACTTTGAAATGTGACAAATATAAGTCACAAATGAAATCTTATAAGAAGAAATGCTCTAAATTAGAGGATGAGTTTAAATCCTTGAATAGTCTTGTAAGTGGATTGAGGGCTTCAAAGGAAGAACTCAAAAAATCTATTGATAGTCTTTCAAAATCTTCTTCATCCCTAATCTCCTTAAGAAAGGAAAATGTCTCCTTAAAAGTGAAGTCATTGAGCTTAGAAACTCTATTTCTAAGTTTCACAAGGGAAAGAAAGCTTTGGATATACTTATTATATCATATAGACCTCCTTTAAGTGTGGTTTAGGCTTCAATGGGGCATTTTCATCTACATCTTCACTCACAACATTTATTAAAGCCTTTTCACCTCAAACATCTAACATTGAGGTAGTTGGAAAAGTGCTTAAAGCACTAAACCACCATTGCCTAAGTGAAAAGGAAAGGTGCAACAAGGCTCAAACCCTATTCCTAAGAAGGCTAATCATGAATACATTTACAATAAAAAGCATGTCACCTAAACACACAGAAAATTTACTTCTACACCTATTCATTCATACTCATGCTCACATTCACATTACCTTAGTATGAGAAAATCCCCCATTCATACCAAGGTCATGTATAGGAGGAAAACTCATAAGTCTAAACTCTAATTTCACTATTGCATAAAGTTTGGTCACATCAACATTCATTGTTTCATTAGGAAGGCTCACCTCAAGTTAGATGATCTTTTTAAGACTAACCTCTTAAGACCCAAGTATGTTTGGGTACCAAAACAAAAATCATTTATTTGTGTTGTGTAAGATTATTTAGCAGCCACCAATGAAGCCAATGATTGACATATGGATAGCGGATGCTCAAAGCATATGACGAGCAATAAGAAACTATTCATAGCCCTAAAATGAAATGAGGGTGGCAATGTCACATTTGGGAATAATGCCAAGGGTAAGGTAATTCGCATTGGCACTATTGGCAAGAATGGTTATTCTTTATTAATGATGTTTCACTTGTGGATGGCTTACAACATAATTTGCTTAGTGTAAGCCAATTATGTGATAAGGGTAATAAAGTCACCTTTAACCCTAGACAATGTCGAGTTACCACTTTAGTGGATAAAATGGTAGTTTTTAAGGGTACAAGGAAGGGCAATACCTATCTAATTAACTTAGAAAGTTTGGCTAACCAATCTTTTAAGTGTCTTGTGTCTCTTGGAATTGAAGTTTGGCTTTAGCATAGAAGACTTGGACATGTTAGCATGGAACTATTATAAATCTTATAAAAAAGAAAGCTAGTGGAAGTTCTTCCTAAGTTAAAGTTCTCTGGAGACAAGACATGTGGTCCATGTCAAATGGGAAAGCAACATCAATCTTTTTTCAAAGCAAAGAACACTGTAAGTACATATAGATCTCTTCAACTCATTCATATGGATTTTATAGGACCTACTAGGAGTGCTAGTTTAGGTCAAAAACATTATGCACTTGTCCTAGTTGATGATTACTATAGGTTTACTTGGGTTTCCTTTCTAGCTCATAAGCATGACACTTTAGATGTTTTAAAAAGTTTTGCAAAAAGGGTTTAAAATGAAAAGGGTTACTTCATTTCTTCTATACAAAGTGACCATGGAAAAGAATTTCAAAATGAATCTTTTGAATCTTATTGCTTAGAGAATATGATTTTTCATAACTTCTCAACTCTTAGAACACCACAACAAAATGGTGTTGTAGACAGAAAAAATAAAACACTAATAGAGATGGCTAGAACTATGTTTAACAAGTATTCATTGCTTAATTACTTTTGAGTTGAAGCTATCAATACTTCATGTTATATTGCAAATCGAGTTTTCAAAAGACCCATTCTTAATATAACTTCTTATGAGCTATGAAACTTTAGAAAGCCTAATTTATCATACCTAAGAGTAGTTAGATGTAACTGCTATATCTTGAATACCAAGGATAACCTTGGAAATTTTGACTCAAAAACAAATGAAGGAATTTTCTTAGGATATTCCACCACTTGAAAAGCCTATAGGGTTTGTAATAAGAGTTCAATGGTTATTGAAGAGTTTATGAATGATGTGTTTGATAAATCTAGTAAGTTTGACCTTCGAAAAGGTTCTATTATTGATGATCTTATAGGTGATTTTGAGAAATTGGAATTAGAGCCTAAAACAAGAGGGTTGGATAAAGATCATGATGAAAGCAAATCATCCAAAGAAGATAAGGAACCTCAACGTCAACAAGTGGAATCAAATTTTTCCTTGGCCTACAAATCAAGCAAACCAAAGAAGGGATCTTCATCAACCAAGTCAAATACACAAAGGACATACTCAAGAAATTTGGCATGGTAGGATGCAAAGTAGCAAAAACACCAATGAGTGTTACCATCAAGTTAGACAAGAATGAATCGGGTAAGTTGGTTGATGAAAAGAGAAATCAAGGTACGATTAGTTCTCTACTCTATCCTACCACTTCTAGACCCGATATAATGTTTAGTATATGTATGTGCACTAGGTTTCAATCTTATTCTAAAGAATCTCATTTTAATGTTGTTAAAAGAATTTTTAAATATTTACATAGTACATTGCACCTAAGTTTATGATATCTTAGAGATTCCTTATTTAGCCTTATAGTTTATTCGGATGAAGATTATGCTATTAGTCTTCTAGATAGAAAGAGCACTTCTGGAACTTGTCAATTCATAGGAGAATGCTTAGTGTCTTGGTTTATTAAGAAGCAAGTTTTAGTTGCCTTATCTAACAATGAAGCTGAATATGCAGCTGCGGGGTGTTATTGCACCCAAGTCCTTTGGATGAAATAGTAATTAAAGGATTATGGTCACATTACCATTAAATGTGACAATACTAGTGCAATAAATCTTTCAAAGAATACCATCCAACATTCTAGGAGAAAACATATAGACATTAGGCATCATTTTCTAAGAGATTATGTCTAAAATGATGTAGTATTAGAATTTATAGACACTAAACATCAACTTGCAGACATTTTCATAAAACCTCTCAATGAAAAAAGGATGAACTTAATTAAGAGAGAGTTGGGAATGCTTTATGGAAGCTCCCTGAAGTGAAAATTGGTTCTTTTAGAAAACTCTTTGTGTGATGCATTATTCTTTATTAATTGACTGCTATGTGTGATGTATGCATTGTTTATTTCTTTAGATGTCTTCATTCTACATGCAATTGTGTCTCTCTATGCCAATTTGTATGAATTAAGAATCAATACATTGAATGGATTACAACTTAAAAAGTCAAATCTTATTCTTTCATAGTTACTTTTTCTTACCTTATAATTCATGGTCGCGATTTATAGGTACTTATCAATCTGTCTATCAACCATTAGTTCGCAGTCTTTACTTTCATTCTCCATTGCGAATTTTTTCAAATTTCAAAAGTTTTGACTATTTACCACATTGATTATCGAGGATTTTTTATCTATTACTTAGATATTTTCTAATTAGCGGTCGTGACTTGCTATTTGCGGTTGCAAATTTGAGCAACTACATGCATTAACTGATTTGATTGCCAATTGATGGCACTCATTCATTTAATGCATTTTAACTATTTATGACCATTTTTCATACCCTTATCTGGTCTATATAAATGCCTGAAATAGTATTCCTACTCACTTTTGCTAGAATACTTCATCTCTCTTCTTTTTTACTCTTATAACATCTTCAAATATTCCCTCATCTACCATGGCCCCCAAGAAAGCCTCCAGAGCAGAAAAGGGAAAGGTAGAGCTCAGATGGTTGGTCCTCCTAATCTATACAAGATGAAAGGGATCACTAAGGATGAGAAGGAATGGTACAAGGTAAACTCCTCTAAGATAATCCAAACAAATAAAATCCCTTCCACATTTCTCCTTAAGTCACTTGGGGTCAAGGATGAGATCTATGCCTATCTTTCAAATCTGTGGAATGAGTTCATCTTCCACGATGAGCCCGGTTACGAAGAGATAGTATGGAAATTCATGTGCACCGTGACTTTGAGTCAAAGAGCGAAATCACGTACAGGACAATATCGATTAGTATTCTAAGCCTTTGGGGATCCTTTTTACATTACCTTTGAGCTACTTTCAAATCTTTTCAACCTTCAAGTCGAGGATGACATTCCATTCATCATCTCTGCTTTTGATATTATCTACTCAGAGTTTTGGTCTAAAATTTCTATTGAGACCAAACATGACCCAAAGACTTCCCTAGCTAAATACATTTGTACCTTACCCAATTGGCTACTTTATCGTATCATCACCTTCTCTGTCAATGCAAAAGGTTATGGTAACAAGAAAGTGTCCCAAAAGGATTTAGCCTTTCTCTTCTGTTTGACCAAGAACAAACCAATTCAAACTAGTTGGCATCTTATGGATCAATTGATCCACATAAGTACAAAACCCAAAAGTCAATTTCTTCTTCCCTCATATGTAATTGTCGTCTATCATTGTGTGGGTGCTCTAAATGAGGAAAATGAAAAGTTCCTCACCAAAAAATACTTGTCATCCCATAACTTTCTAAACTTGCCCTACCTTATTAATGTCAAAGCCATACACCCTAACTCATACACTTATACATTTGGTGCATTTAGGGCAAAAAAGTTAGAGACTTCCCAAGCTTCAAAAACGAAGAGACTAGTTATAGAAGAGGTCGCTCAATTTATTCCACCTCTCCAACCTAAATCCAAAGCCAAAATCTTTCTCTCCTTAATCAACAAGAAGCTTGACAAGATGATGAGGATGATTAAGAGAAGATTTCTCCTACTCTCCCACCTACATAGTGATTTGATGGATTTCAGGAGAAAGTAGGTGCTACTCATTGCCATCTCCCAAATTTTTTAGGATTGGGAGGACAAACCTAAAGAGGAGGATGATCAAGAGGTTGGGGAGGGTGATGAAGCTCAAAGTGGAGGAGCAAATGAAGACATTGATAATTTTGGAGATGATGATAGTTTTTCAATCTTCTAGATTGTCTTTAGTGTTTTTAAGTTGTTTCTTTATTATGTAAAGGTCGTGATCCCATATTTTCTAAATATATAAAAGTGTGTGTTCTTATCCTTTGCAATTGATTGATCCATATGTTATGTGATTTCTCTTATTTAATTCTTATACTTATTTGATCTTTGTGATTATTTTATCTCAATTTATGTTCCTCATTCAATCTTTAAACTTTACCCTCTTTTTGATCTTGCCAAAAGGGGAGAGAATAGTAATGTGCATAAAGGGAGCATAAGTTGAGAGATGAAACATAGCAATAAGAGCATTCCTTTTTCAAACTTACGATTCTTTGATTATTTGATTAATAAATTTCTTAAAATCATTTACCATCCTAACTTCACACTCATGCAATTCATTTTCTCTAAGTAAAATCAATCTAAGTTGTCAAATTCAAAAAGGGGGAGATTATTAGACTAGGTTGGTTAATCCTAAGTCATAAGCCTCTTTTGATCTTGACAATGGAGATTGATTAGTTCTAATATTTTGTTTAAGTTTTGTTTTACCGTTGATAAGATTTTGTCTCATTAGAAGTTGGATGGAAGTCTAAATCTCTAACTTTGAGTAAGACATCCAAATTCACGGTCAGTATCTCCCAATTTGTGATTGTAACCTTGCAATAAGGATAGATGAAATTAGGTCAAAATAATTCGCGAATGAATTCGTAGTAGCAATTTAGCTGAAGGAAGCATGATTAACTTATAGAGAGATTTATGGTGGTGTTCAAGTCTGAAGTTGCAATCAAGAATTTCATAGCTAAGAGGAGGGAACCTGGTCTGTAACCAGATCACGTTAAGTGTCTAAGGCAATCGTTAAAATATCAAAAATTACGAGGGTGAAGTATCTGTCACAACCATAACTTAAGAAAGTGTTGTCTCCTCACTAAATAGAAGAATTCACGGTCTCTATCGCGCCTACGAAGGAATTAAATTACGACTGTGACTTTTGGTTTGATGGTCAAATATAACGGCTATATGTCTTGAGTGACCAATGGGTGAAGGACACATGGACTAGTCGTTAGACACAGAATGGGGTTCTCTGCCATGATTTTAGGTTTTCTAGCATAAATTGGAAAATCGCAACCCTAAAATGCAAGTCACAACCGTGACTTTTTTCTGACAGACATTTATTGCAAAATCTGCCTAACTTACCTTAGAGATTTAGGCATATATTGTTAATAACATTTCTTCAGTGGATGTTGCTTTTAAATACTCCACCAAACAGACATAAAAGTATGAGAATTTCATTTATTGTAACCAAACTCTTGCAAAATTGCTACTCATTCTTCTTATTCTTGTTTATGAGTTATTGATTGTTTAGTGTAAGCATTAAACACCTTTGTAATTGGGTTGAGAGTTAGTCTAGCTTCCAAAAGTCTTATAATAGGTTGAAGTGTGAGCATGCCCAAAACACTTGAGTGAGGTTTTGTGTGAGCTTAAAAATACAAATTGTAAGGGTTGTGTGTGAGCCATAAAATCTAAAATTTTACAAGTTAGGCGTGAGCTTGGAAACACCATTTTTAGTGGAGTGAAATACACAATTGTAAAGAATTGAGGAGTGGACATAGGGTTTGTTAACATCTGAACCACTATAAACATCTTATGTTAAATTTTTCTACTTCTTATTTATGTAATCTCCTTACCCTTCCTTCAAAATTTTTAATCCCCCACTAATTGAACTCCCTTCTTGGTGCACTAAAGCCAACACTTGGCAACTGTGGGGACTATAATCGATGAAAAGAATGGTAAGCTAACCTTGAACGTGATGGGAGAATCAATGGAATTTAATGTCTTCAAAGCAGTGAAACAATCTTCTTTCATTGAAAATTACAATATGATGGATGTGGTTCATGATCTAATTCAAGAAGTTTCTTAGTAGGAGCATCCTCAATTTGAAGCTTGCATGGTTCAAGGGGTATCACCATTGCATGAGGATCATGAAAACACAACCAGATTTTTAGAAGAAGCCTTTCCGTTTAAAAATTATAGGTTTGAGAATTTTGGACAAGGTGAGGATTCCCTATCAAGTGAAAAAGTTCTAGTTCTAGAACCAAAACCTCCTCCTTTTCATTTGTGATATGTATTCTAGGGTGATGCTTATGACAATGGTTGATATATAAAGAGAAAACCAAGCTATGGCATGCTAAGCATATTTATAAATATTCTTTTAAAGTTAGACAACAGGTGGTACTTGTTAATTCTCACTTTAGACTCTCTCTAGGAAAGCTGAAATCCTATTGTTTAGGACCCTTTTAAAGTGGTGCAAGTTTTACTTTATGGAGCTATAGAGTTGAAAGAAGAAGATGGAAACATGTTCAAAGTGAAAGACCAGCATTTAAAGCCTTTCTTCTGTGATGGTATATTGCTAAATGGAGTAATTCTTCTCTGACATTCACCTTCAAGTTGAGAATTGTGGAAGAGTCAAGCTAATGACTATAAACAAATGCTCGATGGAAGGCAACCCAATGGTTTTATTCATTTTAGTTTATATATTTTAAATTAAGCATGAATTTTATTCTTAGATTTTAGTGTAGATTTTTACAATTCCAGGAGTTTTTGCCATTTTAATTCACAGTTAGAGTGCTACTTTGATCTATTCATGTTCGTTAGTGTTAATTTTGGTTTGATTATGCTAACTATAGGTTAATTAGGGAGCAATGACTATGGGAAGGTTGTGTCTAATGCAACTGTTAAAAGCAAAGTTTGCAAATAAAAAAAAAGAATTGCAATTATAGCAGATTTGCATGGGTCATGTAATGACCCACACAAAATGTTCAAGAATGAAAACTACACAAAGGAGATGTTTGAATGGCAGGGATGAATTAGGTTGATAAAATGGGTATTAAATTGGTGGAATGGGCTACTATTTTGTTTTGGGCAATCTCCATTTTAATAAAAATTGGGCTATAAGTTCTTTTTAATGGAATATGAGAGTTGAGTTTTTGTTCATGGGCCTGAAGTTTGAATAATAAAAATTTTGAAACCCATCTTTTGTCCTTAACCCTAAACGAAATCCTCACTCGCTCTCTCTACTAACCAAATTCGTCTCTCTTTATTCACATCATCACATTCCTCCTTTTCCCTTCCATGTCGTCTCTTTTCCTCTTTTAAATATTTCTTTTATCTTTCCCTTATCCACCTAATCTTCTCCCTTTCCTCAAATCCCATCTTCCCTAAACCCTCTTCCCACTGTTGGCTTCTCTTCTGATCACAGCATCAAAGTCTCCACGCCCATAACTAAGAAGAAGTTGGCCAACTCCATCTTTAAAATGGTTCTCACAAACCCAAGACCCAAGCTCATCATCTTTAGATGTTGATATGCATCCTTCATCACGGTCGACTCTTCTCTCTAGAAGCGAAGCACCTAATCCCGAAATCACCACTTTCTTCATCATCTTAGAATATTAACTTTTGCAAGCATGAGATCCTAGCAATGAAACTTGCAATAAAAAATAGTGACTTTAATTTTACAGCAATTATATTTATTTTCTTTTATTTATCTTGATTTTCATGCAAATTCAGTTTTTCAGTGTTTGTGTTGGTACTATATCTTAGATACTGATGTTTTAGATAACTGTGTTAGTACAAAAATTTCGAATATGTTACTGTTCTAATTCTTGCAAGGGTTATCTTAGTTTGCAAATGTTGATTAGTTGATCAACAATATAAAGGGGATAGATTTATGAGAAGAAATAAGGTTTAGGTTGAAAACAATGTGTTTATTGATCTGCAAGTTGAGAAATTTTGGATTGCTAGTTTGTGAAAATAAAGGCATGATGTTGGATTTAATTTTGAAAAAGGTTAAAATGCGACAACAAAAATTTCATAAAACGGACAAATTCAAGGATTCAAAATTAGCACTAAGACAACTCCAAGTCACATAAAAGGATAGTTTTTTTTTTTTTTTTGTCTTTCCAATTTTTATTTTCCTTTTAAACATTGAGGACAATGTTGTTTTTAAGTTTAGGGGAGAGACATAGATTTGAAAATTTTAATTTCATTTGATTCATTTAGGATTTTTAGGATTTTGTTTATAGTTAGTTATTGTGATTAATTTTTTATTCAATTCAATTCAATTCTTGTTTTGTCAATAGTGATCTAACATTCTCAGAGTATTGCATGTTCAAAGAGTAGAGAAATCATTAAATTTGAGTATTGATCAATGAAATCATTATGAAAGATTGGATTTATTTAAATGCCATGGTGATTTAGGCATGATTTTCTTCTTTGAAAATTTAGGCATATAAGGATACTTGATAAATGATGTGAGCAATTGCCTTGTATATTTTTTATTTAGAATTTGCTTAAACCATTACACCTCTTAGTGATTGCTTGTTTAAATTCAAGACACGTACTTGATAGCTTAGTAAAAACTTTGCCACTAATTCTAAAACAAGACATACAATATTTTGAGACGACATATTAATTCACATTTCATTAAAGAACTGATCTAGGCATTCATTCTTTAGCCAATTTAGCGTCATTCATACCTTCACTTTATCCTTTGTGTACCCTTTTTGAGCTACCAAATATACTTTAAGAGTGTATCTAAGACTTTTTCTTGGCATCCATATCCTTTTTTACCATATAACCATACTATGACCTATCCACCAAGAGAATTTTAGGATTGAAATTTTTAAGTGGCATTAGAATTTCCATTATATTTGTTGAGAAAGTTGAATTTTCCCTCTTCATTGTATATTTGAGCATGTGCAAGTGTTTGATATTTGAAAAGACAAAGTTGGGATGTGTAATACTTGCATATTTACAATTTATTAGTTATTTGGGTTAGTGTAAAAAAAATAGAAAAAGGAAAAAAAGAGGTACAAAATAGAAAATAGAAAAAAAAGACAAAGTTAAGGATTATGAAGTTTTTTGAGCTCTAATGCTTAAATTATTTAGAGTTCACAAATTTATGTAAGATACATTATTTACACTATTTGCTCTTGACCTTTTTGGATTATTTAAGTGATTGCTGCGAAGGAATAAAAGAATGAAGGATTTGACAAGTTGAGAAATTTTGATAACATATGGGAAGTTTTAGTGTTAATTATTTTCAATCTTGAAATACTCTTGCATATACCTTTTATCCTTTCCTTGATAAACCATTAGCCGTTAGCTACGTTACAAGCCAATAAAGAACTTTTGATCTTTGGCTAATTTGTGCAATTACATTAGTGGAGATTGATTGTGTGTATTTCCTATGGAATGTAGTATAACATTATTTTATGAAAGGTTTTGACAACACAAACTTATATGATGATTGATTTTAAATTGTATCAGTAGAGAGATAGGTGTATTGTGGTTTTTGTAATTTTCTTAGTTGATTATACTTGAAATTGTTTGCAAAGTTTTGAACAGTTGAATTAAATGTTTTAAATTTTCTTATAATTTTAAAATGAGTGGTTGTTATGACATTCTCCTAAATCCATTGGTTTACGATTGTTTAGTTGATAAATTCTTTTATTATATCTTTCTTTGCTTGAGGATAGGCAAAACTCCAAGTTTGTAGAAGTTTGATAGGAGTCATTTTAGCATTCATTTTAGAATAGAAATTAAGAGTTTTTCTTATTTTTATAGTGTTTTTATTTTGGAATAAACTAATTTTTTGTCTATTTTATGTTCATGTAGAAAATTCTTGAAAAAGGAGATAAATTATAGTTTTTAGCTATATTGCATGGGCTATTACGTGACCCATGCAGAGATGCAAAGTTGACCAATTAGCAAAGCAGAATCACGTAAGAAGTTAAGTGCATGGGTTGTTGCATGGCCTATGCAAGGCGCCAGATCCAGTTTTTTGAATGGAAAAAGAGCAGATCTTTAGGAAAGAAAAGTGAATCCAAGATCTATACCAAATAAAAAGAAGATTTTATGAAGACTAGAGGATATTCTCTCTTAAGGTTTTCATTGTTTTTGTTTTAAGAAGACTCTTCTCTTGAAAATTCTTCTACTCAATTCAATAGATTCTTTCTTCTTTGTTTCTTTTTCTTCTTTTAGGATGAACTAATTCTTTAATTCTAGGGATGAGAGTGAAAACACAATATTTATTTCATGAATCTATGAAGTGATTTTGTTTCAATTGTGTTAGGTGTCTTGATTTAATGTGTTTGAGCTTAATTAATCTTGTATGTATGAAGGACCACATATATGCAATGTTTGAGATTCTAGATGATGGATCGCGAGTGGAAGTCTAGGGTTAGCCTTAACACTTTAAATTAGAGATTGAGACCACGAGAGTAGGCTTGACTTTTAAAGATATCTAAGGATTATTCATCAAGCTTAAGGTGTTGTTATTGAATTTTGGGACCACGAGAGTAGACATAATTTTAGTAATAATAGACTCAGTTTTGCTTAAGAGAGAATTTTGGGTAAATTAAGAAATTCATCTTCAAGTACAAACCAATCTTAATTGAAATAATTCTCTTAATATATTTATGGAATGGTATTGTGGTGTACCAAATTTTTACAAATCATTATCATATAGAGTTTATTTTTATTTAATTTTAGTTTTGTTAATTATTTTTGCATTTTCAGTTTTTGTTTATTATCCTTTTATTATCTAATTGCTAGATAATAGGAAAATTAGTTTTTTTTGGTACTTATGAAACAATTTTCATGGGAATGATATCTGCTTATCATTGTATTACCTGAAGCGATTTGTACACTTGTAAGGATTTTACATGCAACACTAGGGCATGTAAGGCTGAACTAGAGAGTGAATTTTTAGGGTTTTTCAAGAACTTTGTAAGGGTATTTAAACCCCTCACTTTCAAGATTAATAAAAAGAACTAAGATTATTTTGCTTATAGCATATTGTGAGATTGAATTTTTTTTCTTGAGTTCTAAAGTGGACTTGGTGAGATTGTTGAGTAAAGACTTAATAATTTCACAAACTTGTTAATTCTAATCTTAAATTGATTTAGTTAATTTAGGGTTTGAATGAGCAAACACTTTAAATCTTTATAACTTAAGTTGTTAAAAACATGTTTTCTAGTGATCTGGTTGTGATGTGAACGAGCCCAATAGGCCAATTGGGTTCATGAATGGTGTATGGAAAAGATTAAAAAGTCAAAATTGGAGATTGGATTTTTTAGTAGATGGATTTAGTGGATCATTGTTAAGCCTAAGACAAAGCCCATTTAGATGCAATTTCAGTTATGGACACTTTTCTATGGGCCCTTACTAACAAGCCTAACAATTTGGTAAAATGTTCAAATTTTCATGTTAGGATAAGACATTAGACAAAACATTTTGGATAAGGTTGTCTTGTCTTAACTACAAACATGTTTCAAAACATGTTCCAAAACATGTTCCAACAACATGAGATCTTATGTCCTAAGACAAATCAAGATAAAAAAAAAAAAAAAAAAAAAAGTGCACCAATTAAGATTTGACATTTGGCATCCAAGATTTTCAAGATTCTTCCATGATCTTCTAAGATTTTAAAAATTCTATAAGATCTTTTCAAGATTCTTTACGATTTTCAAGATTTGTAAGAACTCTTCAAGATTGCTTTCTATTGGCTGAATTTGGTGTCTTATTGATTATCTTTATTAGTCTTTCATTATTTTGTGTAGCTTTAAAATATTTTTTTTAGATATTACCTTTTGAAAGCATAATATCTTTTTAGCCAATCACAAGACATTCTTTTCTTCCTTATTTCATTAGGAAACCTTTATTTAGCATGTTTTTTGGTGGCCAAACTCTTTATGGCCGAATTTACACATAGATTTTAGGGTTTAGCTAGGTTATTTTGTAAGGATATATATAGCCCTTAATTCATCCATGATTAAAAAAAGCTGAATGAATTATTCTTTTAGCTATAAGCATTTATGAGAGAGATTTCTCTTTTTGAGTTCTTAAAAGGACTTGGTGAGATTGTTGAGTGAGCTTAATAATTTCACAAACTCATTTAATCTAGGCCTTAAATTACTTAGTTAATTTAGGATTGAGATTAACAAAGCTTTGGATCTTTAAAATTTAGGTTGCTAGAAACAGGTTTTCTAGGGGTATAGTTGGGATTTGAAGATCAATTTTGCATCAAATATATTTGTTTCATCTTATTTAAGTGTTATTACATCATTAAACTTTATTCCAAGTCGTTCTGCATCATAAAAATCATAAAAAAAATTATAAAATTGTGATTTATATGCTTGTTTTTCCAAATTCAGATCCAATAACTATTTTGTATTCCAATCTATTGTCTTTCATTTCAATCATTAAATTAGGTTGTTTTATCACCCCATATCAAATTTCATCAAAAAATTCGATAAAAATCTTATACTTTTGCAAATTTTCCTTAAATTAAGGAACTTTGCAAAATAAGTTTGTTTCCTTAGTCTAGTTGGATTTCTTTGTTACTTTCAATTCAAATTTTTCTTTTCTTTATGGATTAACCTTTACTGTGTCCCTAATTGCAGATTTGAAGTGTTTAATTCAATAAATTCCTTGAAACTTGGAAGTTTGCTAAAATTTCCTTAAATCTAGGAAACTTGATTTTTAGCTTGTTTCTTACAATATCTTCATTGTTTCTCATTCCAATTCATTTGTTTTTGTGGCTAATCACTTTGTTAGTGTTTCTTAAATGTCCAGGGCTGAACCACATCATTCAAATTCAAGAGGAAGGTGAAACTATGAATTTGCCCTAATCTTACTCCATTCAACTACTACTTAATTTTGCATGGTTTTTAAGTTGTTTTTTGTAATTCTTTCAATTTCAATTTTGTTTTAAGCTTCCAAGGTCAAAAAAGAAAAACAAAAAAAGAAAAGAAATAAGTAAAATACATTAAAAAAAAAGATTAAAAAGGTTAAAAAAAAGAAAAGAAATAAGTAAAATACATTAAAAAAAAAAGATTAAAAAGGTTAAAAAAAAAAAAGAAGAAAGAAAAGAAAAGAAAAAAGTAAAAAAAGAAAAAGAAAAGGTTAAAAAAGGTTAAAAAAAAAAAAAAAAGAAAGAAAGGAAGCTATAAATTGCATAAGAACTTGTTTTGCACCAAAAGAAGCTAATTTCAATTCTTTGATTTTCATTTAGCCTAGGCTAGATTTTCCATCAATTTTGAGCTCAAAACATCATCTTCCAACTTCTAAATTCTTTTTTTATCTTTAAATTGCAAATAGTTCTTTATAAATTTGTTTTTGCAACCAATTATGTTATGTTTAATTCCTTTATTTTCTAAGTGTTTTTTACTTGTTTGCGTTCAGTTTAAGCTTAATTTGACATAAAGTAACCTTAGTGCTCAAAGAACTTCAAGAAAAGGAACTTGAGAGGTAAAAGACAAGAGTGTGTCATAAGAGGGAAAAAAAGTCTTATTGTGTGAAACACGAGAGAAGTGTCATCTTTTTTTAGTATAAACATATGAGGGAGTGTTATTAGGATTCTATTTGTTTTCTTGCTTCTTCTTATATAATGACAGGTTCAGAAGAGATAGAGAGGGACAAATTTACGTGCTTTATGAAAGGTATATTAGATCAAATGAAACAGTTGGCAAATAATCTTTCAAATTTGAACCAAAAGTTTAGCCAAGCTTGCAATAACAGCTACAAGCTAAAAATGATAAAATTCTGTGAAAAAGGTGGTCTTAAATAGTACTTAGTATGGGAAAAGCAAGCAGAGATCGTGTTGATTACCATAATTTTTCTGAGGAAAATAAGGTAACGATTGCTATTGTTAGCTTTAAAGACGATGCCTTGTTATGGTGGGAGCAAATATCACATGCTAGAGAGTATTATGGTGAAATCTTATCTCTATGTGGCAAAGGATAAAGAGAAGATTTCGAAAAAGGTTTGCCCCAAATTCCTATGAAGAATTGTTTCCAAGGCCTACACAAGCTTCAAGGCTACCATTAATGATGAGATTATTACTTCTAAAGGTATAATGAATATTCAAACTTCTTCTTTACATGATGATACAAGTATTAAAAGCCAAGATTTTAAATGTGATTGTATAAATAAAGAGGCTATGATTGCAATAAAGAATGGTGATAGTACTAGTTTACATAATGATAAGACACCACCATTAGAAGTTTGTTCCAATGTTCAAATTGTAAATCTCATACATAATGACGTACTAGTTAACGAGCTAAAAGAAAAAGACATAACAAGAGAGAGAAAATGCATGCATAAATAAGAAAAATAAATAATTGCACGAAAAAAGGAGAGTTGTGAGAAAACCTATGAGAGGTGCAAGCAAATAATGGAAAAAGGAGAGGAAAGAGTGGATGCACATTAAAAAAAAAAAAAAAGAGAGAGAGGTGTATGCAAAAGGAGAGGGTGAAAAAGAAAAAAAATCTTTATGAAAAAAATAGTGATGAGAGCTATTCCTCCAAAGAGCCTACAACCATGTTTTTGTTCAAAGGGATATATTACACTATTAAAAAAATTTATAATCTTTTGTATAGTGCTTTTATGTCTCTTTTGCAAGGTTATGAAGAGTGGTTTTTAGTGAAGGAGCCTATCAAGCAAGACGACATAACTCTTAATTGTTGTGATAATGGTGCTAAATTGAAGAGTGAGGTTGAAAATTTGTGTAAAAGGAAGTTTTCTAATCTTTGTTTAGATAATTGTACATGTTTTATTTGTTCTAGGTGTAATTCTTCTTCTTTTAATCATAATTTTGTGTTACCAGGTTTTCTTTTAGTGATGAATGTTTGTTTTCTTTTTTAAACTCTTGCTTTTATGTTTCTTCTTCTTTAAAATGTTTAACTTCTATTATTTGTTTTCCTTTTAGTCTTAAATATGATTTTAGCAAGGGTAGTTCTTTTAATTCTTGTCAAAACATTTTTGCTTCTTCTTTAAGTGAAAAATGTTTCCTTTCTTCTTTTTATTTTAATGTTTCTAAATCATTGATTTATGATTTTTCTTATTTTAGGCATTGGTTAGGTAGAAAGTTTTCTTTTGATTTCAAGGGATATTTTGTTTTGTATGCTTTTAATTCCTTTGCAAGTTTTAATTCTTAGTTTTTGAATCCTACTTCTTTTTTAACACCTCGATTTTCTCTATCTAGTGTTTTTATTAAAAAGAAATTTACTACTTTAGTTTTTATCCATACTAGGTGGAAAACCTTGTCTAGATTTTCAATTTGTTCTTTTGATTTTATTTTGCAATCTTTTCCTATTTCTTTGGTTTGTACTAACCTAGTTTTAGATTTTATGCGATTAGTCTTCAATCCAGGTGGGAATACTTATTCTTTACAAGGTAATTTCACTTAGGATTTTTGCTTTCTTGTAGGTGTAGATTCAAGGATGAATCTTTTCAAATAAGGAAGGAATGATGTAAACGAGCCTAACATGCCAATTGGATTCATGGATGATGCATGAAAAAGATCAAAAAGTCAAAATTGAAGATTGGACTTTTTAGTAGATGGATTTGGTAGATCATTGCCAAGCCTAAGATAAAGGCCATTTGGTTGTAATTTCAGTTATGGATACTTTATATAGGCCCTTACTGACAAGTCCAACAAGTTGGTAAAAAGTTCAAATTTTCATGTTAGGACAAGACATGAGACAAAACATTTTGGATAAGGTTGTCTTGTCTTAACTACAAACATGTTTCAAAACATGTTCCAATAACATGGGATCTTATGTCCTAAGACAAATCAAGATAAAAAGTGCAACAATCAAGATTTGACATTTGGCATCCAAGAGTTCCAAGATCTTCTAAGATTTTCAAGATACTATAAGATCTTTTCAAGATTTTCACGTTTCTTCAAGGTTTTCTAAATTTGCAAGAACTCTTCAAGATTGTTTCCTATTGGTTGAAGTTGGGGTCCTATTCTTCTTTATTAGTCTTTCATTATTTTATGTAACTTTAGAAGATTTTCTTTAGATATTACCTTGTGAAGGCAGAATACCTCTTTAGGCAATCACAAGGCATTATTTTCTTCCTTATTTCATTAGGAAACCTTTGTTTTGCATGTTTTTTGGTGGCCACACTCTTCATGGCCGAATTTACACATAGATTTTAGGGTTTAGCTAGATTATTTAATAAGGATATATATAGCCCTCTATTCATTCATGATTAAAAAAAGTTGAATGAATTATTCTTTTGGTTATAAGCTTTTGTGAGAGAGATTTCCCTTTTAGAGTTCTTAAAAGGACTTTGTGAGATTATTGAGTTAGCTTAATAATTTCAAAAACTTGTTTAATTTAGGTATTAAATTACTTAGTTAATCTAGGATTGAGATTAACAAAACTTTGAATCTTTATAATTTAGGTTGCTAGAAACAAGTTTTCTAGGGGTCTAGTTGGGATATGAAGATCAAATCTTGTTTGATTATTGAATAGATTTGGGACTTGTGCTAAGCATACATGTAAGGAATCTAATCCAACCTTGTTCGTATTAGGTTGGGTTTAAAGATCTATCTTGTTCTTGATTCTTGAATAGGCTTAGGACTTGTGTAATCAAGTATATAATTAGGAACTTTACAATTTTGTTCATATCACTTAGGTTGTTAAGATCTACATTGGTAAAATATTGGATAGTCTTGCCCATGGTCATGTGTAATTTCTAAAGAGTCAAAGTAGAATCTTTCTTAGGTTACATGTGATTAGAAATTGAAATTTTAAATGAAGTATGTTGCCTAGGCATACACACATTTTATTTTGTTAATTGATTATAAATAAAGCATGTTAATTAGGAAATTATTGTTGTTATAAGTCTATTTGCTTAATTGATAAAAATTATAAATATCAAAAAGATAACTTCTCCTTGAGACCTTGGTACTTGATCTTGATTTTTTGAATTATTAAATTTTACTTAGATGAGATTAGTTTTTGCTTGAAGATGAGCAAGAGCTTAAGTTTGGAAAATTTTATTTAATGCATAAATTCATTTATATTGTAATTTAATTCCTTCCAATCTAGGTGTTCTTGAGATAATTTTGCATATAAAAGAACCTTATGGAGGGTATTTGTATTTTTTAAGTCAAAAGAAGAAGAAAAGAACTTAACTTGCATGAAGGAAGTTGCACACCCATGCAAAATTTTGCATGGTCGTGTAAGAATCGAACAAAGAAAGCTCGAGACTTGCACGCCCATGTAACCTAGCTATTGCCTTTCTTCGGGGCCATGTGCAAGACCATGCAATGGAAAAATCTAGATGGAATCGCACCTTACATGCTCATGCAAATATTTCCATGGTTGTTCATCACTAAAGAGGCAATTTTAAAGCTTCCAAATCCCTTTCAATTTCTACCTCTTTTAACTTTTTAATCTTTCCACTTATCAACATTAAGATCATTATAAGAGGAGGCCAATGCTCATGAATTTCATCATCAAAATATCATAGAAGAAGCAACTAATAAGCATCAAAGAAGTACTCAATGAGTTAAGAATTCAATCTCAAACAAAAAGCAAAAGCTTTTGGAGCAAAAAGGTGTAATCATACATGAAGCTTAAAGAAGGAGACCCTGGCTTCTATTATACTTAGTTTTATTGTTTTATTCCCCACTAAGAACTAATTTTCTTTAAGTTAGAGTTGTAGATGGATCTTATTTAACTTTTATGGTTTTCTAATTCAATTCCTTTTGGTTATATTCATCTTTGTGTTAACAATCATTGTGAATTTCATATTCTTAATTAAACGACCATTAATCATACTTGGTTTTGTGAATTGACTAAGAGATGCCTTTTATAAAATAGACCTTCAATAATTCCCTTAATTTATTTTGTGTTGAGATACTTTAATAGGATATTACTATCACTAGAGTATTGTTTTAATTGACAATGGCATAATCTCTAACTATTATGTTGAAAGACTTTTAGTTTAACATGACATTATATGTTAATTGATACTTGAGACAGATTAACTAATCACATGAGTGTCTTGATAGTAACACTAAATGAATAAACCAATTGGAGAAAGAATTAAAAACATAGAAAGTTATCAAGTGAAGTTGAACTCTTAGCTGTCTTCTGTCATTGATTGTTTTTTTGCTATTACTTTATTTACAATTAAAGTAGTCTTAATTCTTTAACTTAATTCTTTTAGTTTTTAGTTTAACAATCTTTCAATTAGAATTTCTAAATAATACAAGAGATAAAAATTTAGTTGTAAGGTTTGGAGTGTGATTGTATTATTTTAGTGTAAGGCTTACTACATAGCTACTTTGTTTTGATATTATTGCTTAAGTTTGTTTAATATATGTCTAATATGTGCACCTAATCTACATTTAAATTACATGATAATGATGTATTTTAGATGAGTTTTAGATGTTTAGAGTTTGTATATGAATTATCTTGAAGGAAGGAAAAGTTGCATAACTACCCTATCTTGATGTTTTTGCCTATGTATGTGTACTTATTACGTGTGCCTATGTACATTTAAATAACATGACAGACGTGTTTTGATGAGTTTCAAATGTTTAGAGTTGATATTTGAAGTTTCTTGAATGAAAAAAGGAAGAGTTGAAAGCAAAACTTCCATAAGAAGTATGCTTTAGAAGATGTATTTTGGTGGACTTTAGAAAGTATTTTTGGCTACCTATTTTTATTAAGAATTAATTATTAAACATCATGGTAGAATATTAAATTAAAATAGTGTAAAAAAAAACAAGATGAACTTTTAGCAATCGAACCTCAATTGGTAGCCAAAAGTGTTGAGTTTTGTTAAATAAGCTAGCACATCCAAAATGGTCATTTTGCACCCCCTAACCGCCTCACCACCTTCTTCCTAAATATCATATTTCTTCAATTTTTATTAATCTAAAACTTACCCAAACCCTCCCAAAATGTTTCCTCCATCCATAGCAATGAAAACAAGTTAGGAGAATCAAGTTTATTCATCCATCTTCCATCTTTTAAGCAACTTGGTGATTTTCTCCTACCGATTGCATATACGTTATTATTTGTCATATTTTTCGTATATTTGTTCTATGCTTGAATAAGTGTGTTTATAGTGTTTTTGAGCTTGGCAATGATGGAAAAGATGAAGTTTAGTGTTAGTATGGCATGAAAGGTGATTTTTTCCTATCGATTGCATGTAAGTTATAATCTGTCATATTTCTAATATATTTGTTCTATGCTTGAATAAGTGTGTTTATGGTGTTTTTGAGCTTGACAGTGATGAAAAAAAATGAATTTTGGTGTTAGTATGACAAGAAAGGTGATGTTGTCTTCAAAAAGAGTTTTAGATGTACTTGAAGAGTATGGATTGTTCTGTTTAGTTCTTCATGCTTGATGGTTTATTAAATGATTATCAGTGTTCTAATATTTATATTTGAGAAAGAAATTAAATTTGAATGGTGTCTTACACTTAATTGCAGTAAAGATAAAATTGATGTCTTAATGAACCTTATAAGTGTTCTTATGTAAGAGAGAATATACACGTAAAAGCAATTTGAAAAGCTTCTCATAGTGCTCATTGGAGCATGAATTGTAACCTTAATAATTATTATAATTATACTTTAAATTAACTTTATCAGTAAGGTCGGAAATGCAAATAATGGGAAGTTAGCATTTTTGGTGTGCTTGGTTTGCTTGCTTGCTGCTAGTTTGATATTTTTTTTCTAATTAATTATAAAACAGAACTTTGAATTTTTTTTTTAATCAATGTTGAATCAAAATTTATTTTTACTTAAAAGCGAAAGCTTATAACTGAATGAGAAACAATTTTTTGGCTTTCATTTATTTCTTCATTCTGGGGTTGCATTTGTTTTTTCTTCCCTATGCAAAACATACCACCCTTGTCCCTTTTTTATTCTACTAACTAGTCGAGAACCACGCATTGCGCAAATTATATTTCTATTTATATTTTAAATAAATATTTAATTAAATTTTAATATATTAGTAAATTTTTTATTTGTGATTACTAACAAAATATTTTTAGTAAAAATGAAATAGATAACTATAAAAATGTATTATCTAGTTACTATTTAATAACAAAATAACAGATACTGAATACGTTTGAAAAAATTTAAAAAGATAAAAGAGTAAATTGTTAATGAAATGCTTGCAACACATATACATGAATTTAAAAATTAATGAATATTAAATTAAAATAATAAATAAAAGGTGCATGAAATGTTATGATTAATTTTTACTATAAGGTCATATACATATACATAAAAGATTTAAAAATAACTTGCCATATTAGTATATATATATATAGCCAAGCTCAAAAAGATTTCGCTATATGAACATTTCGTCATATATATAATAGATTTGGCGTTTCAAACAATTGTTATTAACTTTTTTTTTTCCATTTTATTTTAGGCATAACAGATTAATTTTAGTATTTTTTTTTCATTTTTTCACTTTTTTGTAATATTTCTTCAATATTCAAAAATTTTATATTTACAACTTGTAAATTACAACTTTATTTAAATATACATAAAAATTTTTATTTTTTAAATATATATTTTATTTAAATATAAATTTTTTATATTACTTGCATAATTAATGATATAATATTTATTTTTAATAATGTATGTATTTGTTTCACTTTATAAACCCATATAAAGTCTATTAAAAGCTATAATGAGAAGAAAAGAGATAAATGGATATCTTTTTTCAACCTATATTCAGATATATATTAATAGAACTAAATAAATAATAACTCATTTAATATTTGTTTACATCTATACTTATTACCTATTTTTAAAGAATAGATATGAATGGATAAATAGGTATAGATAAACTTCCCCACTCGAATTGTGGCCATCAAAACAAAGGATGACACTAGGCCCAACTCTGGATATCTATCTCAATTCGTATCATTCGACCTATTTATATAAACAAATTAAATCTAATTTAATATTTCAAAACCAAGTTGCGTTCGGATTGAGTATAGGAATGTGTAAACCGAATCCAAATTTGACCTATTTAAATATAATATATATTTTATTATTTTTAATTAATTATTTATTTATTTACTTATTGGTATGATATCAATATATTAAACAAATAAAAAAGGCTATATATATAAATGTAGATGAGAAAATACATACACTTTTAATAAAAATGCCTAAAAAATGAGTAAAATGTAAAAACAAAAAAAGAAAAGAAAAGAAATTGGCCTTTTTCTGTAAAAAATTTACTCGGGTGTTTTCTGACTTGACGCACCCCATTATCCATCCTGATCCAAATCAGAGCAAATAAAAGATCAAGAAATTTTTTTCCTTGATCAGTTCGGATTCACGTTTCACGATTTCATGAAACCCGCCGGAAATCCGACCTGTGACTATCGTAATCAAGACTACCACAACCATAACAATTAATGAACCCACTGCTGTTTTTTTAAAATAATTCTTGCTACCACATCCATATAAAAGAATATGAAGCAAATGTTATATATTTGCTGTAATTTTTTTCTAAAACGTCCCTTTTGAAAAATAAAAAAATAAAAAATAAAGCCACGAGGGAAATCAAATAGCATCCGAGAAAAAAATTCAACTATCCGAACATATAGGATTACAAGACAAAATTGAAGAACAAAAGGACAAAGGAAAACAGAATCAGGGAATTTGGAGGAGCTCAATATCCAAGCATTGAAACTGCTAAACTACTGCTGGTACAAGAGGGCTGGTCGACCCAAAGGACTCTTACCATGTTTGCTGATAAGCATGGTATACAACATTCAATCAGAGCTGAATACAAGAGACCAAACATTTCAAAGACAAATAATAAGAAATATCTTAAAAGAATGAAAAACATAACATGATTGATCTCCATAAATTAATCCAGAATTTGAATATCCCTAGATAAGCCAACAAATGAATTGAACAGGATCGAATTTTGATAAATTCAACTTCAGCTTGTTTACCATTCAAGTTCTGCTTATTCATAAATGAATGCATAAATAAATCAAACCCAACCTTGTCCAAATTTGATTTGCAAAATCAAGTAAGATTCGTTTAAAAACCAGTTTGTCATTGTTCATACTGCAGCAGATAAACAAACTTGAATGAGACTTTAAAAGCTGACATGAATCCAAAAACTAATCAATGAATCATTTGCCTTCCTATGAAAACCACTCACAATATAATCAGAATTTAACAACCTTCAGCCAAATTGAATTACTAATGAAACCATAACAAATTTATTCAGAATATAATAACTTCTATTTGAGCATATGCTAACTATACATGCCACGGAGCAAGTCATACACTCAATTGAACTAAATCACTCAAAAAATAGCTGGATAGGCTTTGAATCTTGTTCCTCTATTTCACTTGGTTTAGGGTAATAAAGTTATACTCAAAGGGTAGGCCTAGGATGACTTACGTTAAGTAATGATATAACATACTTCACATTAAGTCAACCTACGTTTACCCTTCATCATCTTCACTCGCAATTCTTATCCCCAAACGGTTTCATATGGATGACAAAGAATAGAAACTTTAATGACTGTAATTGCTGTTTCTAAATTGCAAATGATGCCATTTCCTCAGAATTTTAACTTAATCTGTGTAGATTAGGGTTCTTTTTAAGAGTCCTAAGGGAATAGAAGAGAAGTATTGTAATTTCAAAAAACAATGCTCATGAAAGGGGGCTGAGTTAGGCAGAGGTATGAGAGGAATAGTAGGTGATGCTAATGGGCTTTCATGCATGCGGCAGATAAGAATATGAGGAGTCTTCAAGGGGGTGAGTCTTCCTACGTACCAAGTGGTGACAAGAAAAGAAGTATAAGAAGATGGCAGTGAGCAAGGTGATGTGAATTGCCCAGAAAATGCATAACTTAGTGAGAGAAAGCTTAGAGAGAGAAGGTCATTGGAAAATGAGCCAAAAAAGTCCTCTTGCAAGAAAGGTTGAAGATATTTACAATTGGTAGTAATAGCTTATGAGCTATTGAACTATTGCCGTGCGATATGATTTTAAAAGGGTACATTCGATATTTATTTCAAAGATACAGTAAACGTCTAAGGTCTTGGACGACATGGGCTGCATGCAAATCCATTAGAGAATGTCAATAGATAGTCTCTTTAATGCTGGCCTCTACTCCAAGCCCACCATATCAATTGTCCCTAATCATCTCATAAATTAAGGAATTGAATTCTGATTCCTGCCACTATTTAAAGTGAATCGTCATCACATATCTATTAATAAATAAAGTAAAATTTGATGCATCTACAATCTGCAATATGAGCATTAATCAAATAGAACTATGAACAAGAAAAGCTTCAGCATTGTAAAAGAATGAAGGTTCTAATTCCTAGCCCATTTATAGATTATTTATATCATCCAAATCAACTCTTTTTGTCAAAGTAGGATGATAAAATTGGAACAATAATAAAAGCAAAATGTCACAGTAGAGTATTGAAAAACTGTTAGCAAGCTTGCAAATAATCCAGTATGCGTAACCTGAAAGAGCAAACCAATGCCAACAACAAACAATATTCATATACGCATGCACCTATGGCAACACACATGCATGCACATGAATGTACAGAGGGAAAAAGATACCTCAGTTAGCATGTTCTGTTGTCACTATCTAAGCTGCCATGTTTTGTCACTTTCCCTCGAACTGGAGATCCAATAGCGGAAGTAGATGAATTGAATTAATATCTGGTTAATATAGATAAGGTTCTACACAAAGTTAAAATAATTTGAATGTTCTTGTGGTATCAACTTTGACAAGCAGGAACAGAAACAAAGCGACACTGGACAATCTTCTTTAAAAATTCAAAACAACACATTGTCCATCAATGTAATTAACTAAGAAATCATAAAAATAATTTACAAGGATACAAAAGTATCAAGCAGCACGCAACCTCCTGCATCTACCAACCATGGCAGATTTGGTCTGATCTTTGACCATTCCAAGCTGTTGATGAGTATGCTAATTTAAAGAAACAAATAAAATGATTCAGGAAAATAATGCAGAATATAATGTTAACTACATGTTGCAAGTAGAAAATGTAAAATAATACAAGCATTATGACTTTGAGAGTGACAATCGTGAAAATTATATGCACCTTGCTACGTATGTGGCATTTCCCATCAAAGCAAAGATGAACATGAATGGATTGAGTCCCTGAATATCATAGAAGAAAAATTAGTTAAGTCGACATACTGACCCCACCCCTTACGCACCTCCCTAATATGAGAGTTTGCCTTTGTAAGCCAGAAAGAGAAGGGAACTAGTGAGACTTGAGGTACAATAAAAGGAAGTAGTATATTCACTACATCATTATACTATTGGAAGAAACTGAGACTATAACAGATTCAAAGTCTTACCTCAATATTGCCTCTTTTAATCTGCGAAAATTGCATAAGGATCAAAACTAGGACATATTTTAGAGCTTTAATATAGAATAATTACAGAAGAAAGACAACATACTAGTCACAATTATCATATCAAGATGCCAGGAACAACTTATGCTTTAAAAAAAACTGCAGCAAACACTCGTGCAAGGAAAAGAGGACAGTCTAAATATGAAAATGCCCACCTTTAAGCTTGCCAAAATATCTAATCTTCCTGGATATTTTTGACTAATCGAAAAAGAATAAATATTTCTTACCTAGATATCTTTTACTAATTCATATAGCTACTTATCTTATCTCTGCTGGTAAAACAATATGAAACAAAAATAAAATAAAATAATTTACGGAGGAAGAGCAGATGGAATGGAAGTAAAAAGAGAGAAAATGTTTCATTTCTTTTTCCAATCTATATTTTTTAACCACAGAGAGGAGAAAGAGTGTGAAGAGAGAGATATATGTTCAGGGTGGTCCACCAAACATACTAAACATGCTAAAAATATCCAATACAGTTGTCACCTTGTACTTTCAATCTAAACTTGGTCATATTTTGGTCCTAGAGGGTTTTATAATTTCAGAAATTAAGGTTTAGTAATTTAAGAGGGAATGGAAGTAAAAAGAGGGAAAATGTCACATTTCTTTTTCCAATCAATGTTTTTTAACCACAGAGAGGAGAAAGAGTGTGAAGAGAGAGACATGTTCAGGGTGGTCCACCAAACATGCTAAACATGCTAAAAATATCCAATACAGTTGTCACCTTATACTTTCAATCTAAACTAGGTCATATTTGGTCCTAGTGGGTTTTATAATTGCAGAAATTAAGGTTGAGTAATTTAAGAGGCCAATTGTCAGCAACTTTAATGAAATATGAGTAGTTGATTGACAGCAAGTAAAATTTGCCTACCCTACTAGAATACACAAATTTTATGGGAAAGTTAATCTCACATTAAGGCAAATCTGGGGAAGCCGTCCACCCATGTAAATAGCTGCCATTGCCCATCCAAGGAAAGTACCAACAATAGAGCTTCCTCCAATATGATTTTCATGCAGCATTCCACCCTTTACCTGAAATCTGAGATCTTTCAGCAAAGCAAGATGAGTACAGTACAAGGAGTTCAAGACAAGCATAAGACGTGAAATAAATACATACCCTATTTGATTTCTATCACTCTATAAAATTCTACCGAGGCAGAATGAAAAATAAAAATTCCCAGTAATACTAATTTTCCTTAACCAAAAAGGAGAAAGTACAATAAAAGCCTACTTCAACATTTTGAAACTTTTACAGCTAGTTTTCTACAGCCAAGGGAAAATGATGCAGGGAAAAGAAAGCTACAAATTATTACTATTTTGTCATCATCAACATCTTTATTTAGATTTTCTTGTACTAAAAAAGTTTACAAGAATGTCGAACTTTTTCTGTGGCGTTAGTTTATTGAATGATGAGGATATTAATTTTCCAGCAAGAGGTTCTCACTTTCTCCAGTAGTTGCTTTGTTGGTTCTGCATCACATGGATTTATTATATCCTTGCCATAAGTACAGAGCCAAAAACCAATATATGATGGAAGGCACTCATGTCAACACTGATATAAGTCAATACACTAACATCACACAGAGGAAACAAAATTTCAAATTGGGCTACCTGAAAAATCTTTTGTCCTACTGGGAACACAAATCCTTGAATTTTATTTTCAAGTACTGCACCATTGTTAGCTGATTCACGAAGATTAAGTGTGCCAAAGAATGCCACTGCAAAGACCTGAAATAAGATATTTTAAAGATTGTGCGCTGTAAATAGAAGATAATGTTGTAATTTGAACAAATTTAAGAATTTATGATTAATATATGACGCTGACCACACATAGCATAGTTTTGGGGCTCAAATTTGGCGCAGAGCGTGTGGAATTATCTCCATCAAGCAAGGGCTCTTCAATTAAATTCCGAATAGGATATGATGCAGGACTCATTCTTTGTACCACAAAGGATCCTGCTGTTGGAGTATGACTTCTTGAAAGAGATCTTGCTGACCTGGCAAGACAAATTCACCCAAAGAAAAGGTTGAACTACAAAAATTTGGAAATATGGAAACTTTCAAATGTGAAAATGCTGAATTGCATTCTTAAGCTGAGCCATGTTATGCAAATAAAATTTTACTCCAATAGTGTAAAGCAGCAGTTCATAAAAATGCATAAAAGGAAAAAAAAAAAAAATTCAGATTATACCGAGTTACAAATAACTTCCCACTAAACATAGGTGTTAGATAAGGCTTCATGAATGGGAGGAAATATATACAAAAAAATTTAACACCCTAAATGACATTGCTATTTTATTATATATCTATCCTTGCTTGATGTTTAACGTATGTCAAGAGATGAACCACATGAAAATATAAAGTCTCCCATTCAACAGTGTAACAGAGCAATTAAAAGTGCACAAAAGGATCATTGAATTCAGATATTATCTTGCTATATAGAAGCTCCTTCTAAACATGGGTGCTGGATGAAACTCGATGAACAAGAGAAAAAAAATGCTAAATTATTTCCCCCCAGCAAATATTTGATTTAATGATTTATTTTTATTACGAATCTATTTGTTTGCTTGATGTTTCTTAATGTCAAGATATCAAATTTCACACAATCCTAGATCATATCATTAAATTCGTGACAGAAATTTACATGTAGTACGGTTCCCTTCCAGGGAGATTGTTGTGAGGAAATGCTGGCAGAGGAATAGGTAAACTCAAAACATTTCCTGTGTCAAAAGTTCTGGATCCATTTCTCCATTTGTCAACAGTGCCAACTTGTTTCAAATCAGCATCGTTAATTCCTTGTTTTAATTTTGCCAGACCTTCAGTCTGGTCAAGGAGGGAACCCTGCATTGCAATTACAAGAATTAATAGAAAATTATGTGTGAATAAAACAAGAACTTTCCCAGCATGTCATGATACAAATGATGTGTAATAATTCGCAAGCTACTAGACAAATCAATTAAGTGGTACAATAGCACTACTACTACTACCTCCAGGAACGTTATACTTGTGCTGCAAGAAATCTGACCAATTTAATCAAAGAAAGCTAATTATTCAATAATCTAAAACATAAATAAGTATTTCACAATAATCTGACCAAAAATACAGACCACTGATAAATTCTCTTTGTAATCACATAGTCCGAAATCCTTCCAATAATATGATAAATGCAGGTTGTTTTTATCAGCCTAAGGCAGATGAGCCGATATACATTCAGGTTTTTTTTTTTTTTTTTTTAATCAGACTAAGGCAGAGGGATGAGCCTATACATATGCAGGTTTTTCGTTAGCCTCAGACAGAAGGATGAGCCTTACTGCAACAATCAGTTGCTGCCTCAGGACATGGAGATTATTGGTAGAAAATGACATTTGTTTTTGGTGGATCAGTAGATAAAATAAAGAATGCTGCTGTTAAGTGGAGAGTAATTGGAAAAACCAAAGAAATAAGGGGGATTTGGAGTTGGTCACTTGCTTTGGAAAAGCAAAGCTCTCCTTTTCAAATGGTTGTGGAGATTTGATTCCATTCAAGACAGCCTAATGAATAATGTCGAATATGATAAGTATAACACTGAATCTTCTTGCTGGGCCTCCAATATTGAGCTTTCAAATTCTTCTAGAATTTACTAGGGTATCTTCAGCGCAAAAGATGAAACATGTATCAAAGCAGGCTTTTAGAACATTGTGAATAATGGCTGTAAAGTCAAATTTTGGCATGGCATATGGGCAGGTGTTGATGCTTTAACAGCCTTGTTCTGTCATCTTTCTCTTTATATACTCATCAAGATTGCTTCATCAGTGAAACGGGGTTCTGGATAGAGCTGTTTGGAGATCAACTCTCTGGAAGAGAAGATCTTTTTGATATTGGGAGCTATTGTCCAAGACTGAGCTATTTGATTGAATTAACTGTCCCTTTATCCTTCCAGGCAAGACAAGAAAACTTGTGTTCACACCTCCAATGGCCTCTTCACTGTTGCTTCCACAACTGCTATGTTCTCACACGTTCCTTGTCCCTCAGATATTGAATATGTTGCTGCAGTTTGACGTAGTCTTGCTCCAACCTAAGTAGAGATTTTCTCTTGGTTGGCCTTACTTGGAAGATTAACCAGATCCTCTTGTTTCTTTAAAGGCATCATCAAGTTGCAACAAAGCTTCTTGCATTGCTATTCTGACCCCTTGTAGTCAATTACCTTCTGGTCCATTGTAAAGTAAGTTCTTCCATCAGGAACAATATATGGATGGTGCAACCTTCCTCTCTTATGATGAGTTCTGTCAATGGGAATCTTTGGTTTCTAGAAAATTCCAAGTAAATGTTTGGATGACGATCTTCTTTTCTTAAATCCGGTGTGGGTAGTACGAAAAATGATGATACTCAATGCAAAAGCATTGGATTCTGAATCTATTTTCTTCATCTCCATACATTGAGCTGCTTCTTGTTCAAAAGCCTGACTCCAAATTTCCTTTTGATGGCCAACACTTCTTGCTGTCAGTTGATGGCTTAAGAAATTATAAACCTGCAAGAAGTCTCCATCAAACTGGTTGCTGGGATTCACAGGCTCTTTGGTTCTTAAAATGGAATATGGGTGGGTCCTCATTTAGAAAACCAAGTCCTGCAAGCAAAGGTGGAGTCCTGAGAGATCAAAATGGCAAGGTCCTATGCTCCATGTCATTGTTGAAAAGTCAAACACCGACTTTGGCTTTCTGGAATAAACAAATTCTAGAAGTTGGGAAGAGATTGTATCCAATCTAAGCAAGATGATTGTAGAGAAAGCTAGGCAACTTGGAGCCAATTGTGCATGAAGAAAAGACTAGAAGGTGTTGGATAAATAACAACCAATGCCAAGTTGTTATATCTAGAATTATCCTTCACCAACTATCTAGCATATGAATAGGTGCGTTTGGGTCATTTGTTGTGTGTACAAAAACAAATGAAGTATCCAATAAACGAGTGAGTAAGTTGTGTAAAAAAATTAATGATTCCAAAAGAAGAAAGTGAGGCATGAGGTGTTGTGAAGAATAAGGGAGTGTGTGGCAAAACTATAGAAATAGTCCATAAGTTTTTATAACGTGCGAGTTTAAGTTGTATTCTCATCAATCATTTTTTAAAGGTCCATCTCAACAGTCCTGCAGTATTTTAGACTCAAATCATGCTGCAGTCCTTGCCATTAAAAAAGCAATACCCATTATTTACTGTTCATCACTCTAGACTGATTATTATGACAAACTTAAGCAATGCTACTTCATGGGTCAGCAAAAATCTGGGTGTTAAGCCTGGGAAGCTTCTTCATGATCTGTTTGAAATTGACTCTTTGAAAGGTGCCCTTCACAATCACAACATCTGTTTTATTCGTGCAAGAACAGAGAATAATCAATTTGCATATAGGGTGCAGGTCAATACAGTTTGTTGCGTGGCTTTAGTTTCAGCATCTATAGCTTTCTTTTCCTATAATTCCTCCAGGGATGTTTACATAAAAAAATATTAAAAGAAAAAAAGAAAAGAAAGTCACAAAGAAGTGCATTTTTCATCAATATATTTTATATGGGCTTCCTCGAATCATCCCCCTGTTTTCCTTTGCTATTTGCGTTGATAATTCTTTTTAAGCAGCCTTTAGTCTCATTTGTGTTCTGCTTTAGTTTTGGGATTGTCTCATGGCCATCTCGCTCCATTGCCTCACTTTGTTTCTTTGTGCTTCCGTATGCTTTGTACCTTTTTGGAGTTTGCATTGTTTTCAGGGTTCTTGTACTGCTTATCAAAGGGGTTTTTTCATCAGTGGACTTGGTTTAGGTCTTTTCTCTTCACATAGGGTGTGTTGAGGTAGGTAGACTAATTGGTGTGGTTCTATCATACTGCTGGTTTTTCACCTTTTCGCTAATAATCATCTATGATTAAAAAATGGAGGTTACTGGTTGAAATCACGTAAACATCCTAGCAATTCTCAGGAAAAGGCACTTTTCTAGTCTTCATAAACCCCACAAGTGGGAAAACCTTATGCATTAAGATACCCCTTATCAACTAAAGGAAATAAGACACACACACACATGTTAACAGAGATGGATTGGCTTTGGTCCTTTTTACTATGGGAATGCTTGAAAAAGCTCTGATTCCAATAAGCTCATGACCACTCTCAGAAGTAGTTGGAAACAACAAACACACACTACTAGGGACTCACAGATAATGACTCATAGTTTTAGCGTTGGGAAATTCTTTGCTACACCTAATATATATATATATATATATATATATATATATATCGGATCAATGGATGACTTACACTTGGTAGAGAAAAATGATAAATCAGTATTAAGTTATTGATGGTTATGGGCATAATAGTAATGATATGCAAGTAGTTATGGGAAGTTTTTTTCTTTTATTTATTTTCATTGGCTTGATGCATGACCCACTTTGCTGCAACAAATCTAAGTATTTTCCTTTAGTCTTAGTTATACAGCAATTTAGTTATTTTAATGATAGGTAGTTTTTATTTATGGGTAGTTAGTTACAGGAAGTTACAAGTAACAATTATCTATTGCCTCTTTGTATTTAAGAAGAAGAAAGAGATTAGGAAGGATAATCATCTTGCTAATATATTTTTCCAAGGAGATCGAAAGGCTCTCTCATCTATGAGCCCTTCTAATATCTTTCAAGTTTTCCAAAGAGGTTGAAGGGTTTTCTCTTTAATGACACCATATAATATAAATCTCTTTGTTCTGAATCTGTCAATATGGGCACAGACTCATGGCAAGGTCCAATTCTTGGATCATCACACAAACACACACAGCTTAAAAATCATCAATATCTTAATGAAGAAAAAAGATCTAAAAAGTGACCATTCAAACATGTATATGATGGTTCTATGCATAAATATTTAAATAATAAGATGCCTATATAATGAGGTCAGATGATTTATGTTCAAAATATAACTGGGATTAACATTGTAGCCAAGAGAACAATGTGTAGGCCTCATTTTTCAAGGCATCAATCATATTGCTTTATTTATTAGGAATAACATTACAAATCCAAAAAAAAAAATCTGAGACAAACACATCAAGAACAATAATAACAAGAATTTCCCTAATTAGAAAAATACTAACAGTTTCTAAGCATGGATTTATAGGGTTGAGTGTGTCACTACTTCAACACTTGCGGTGTTTGAATTTTCTCCAATCAAGGGAAAATTATTCAATTAACAAAACAAGGAATTATTTTAATTTATTCTAATTTTGATAATCTTGACTTTCATTCAATGTTTTCAGAACAGGACCGAAGTGGCCAGTAGGACCGGTAAAACCATGAACTAGTTAGTGGTCCGATTCAGTTCAGTATTAAAAACCATTCACTTCCGGTAAAAATCGCAAAATCAGCCAAAATTAGAAACCGGATCAAACCAATTCAACATAAAACAACGTCGTTTTGTGAAAATGTTAAAAAATTACACTATCTTACTAAAAATTTAAATTTTAAAAAATAGGTTTCATTACTTGATCATATTATATTTTTTCTAATTTTTTAAACATTTTTAAGTATTGTTAATTCTTTTCAAAATAAAAATAAAAATAAAAATACCTCTTGAACTGAATTGGCCAAACTAACCAAACTGGAAATCGGTCAGCTGTTCAATTCTATCTCTTGTCCAATTTTAAAAACATTGTTTTCATTGTAAGTTTAAAATGTTTGATTGTCATAACTTCCTAGTTTGCACTTAGGCTTTTCCTACTTGAGAAATGTAGAGTTTGTTACCATGAGAAATTTTAATAATAATTAGGAATTTACTCAAATACGAATGATTATTACAAAACTTTCAGTTTTGGAGTCCTGTCCTTGTTGACCATGGAAGCACTCTTGACAAACACCTGTATAATGTAGTTATCTTCCAAGGTTTTTGATCAATGACATTTGTTTGTTAGGAATGTGATATTTATTAAGCCATGTTTTCATATATATGATTTCTTACTTTTTTCTTTCTAGCTCTTTCTCTCTTTCAAGTGCATACATTCTACTTCTTTCTCAACTTCTCTTTTTAAATACATACTGCTTGATCTGGGCCAACTAGGTAAAAACTTTTATTTTTAAGAATTAAGGGTAAGGTTTCTAGAAATCAAGAATTAGGACTTAATTTTTAGAGAAGCAGATATGAATTTCTATCAAAAAGAAAAAGAGTAAGTTGGACAAACAGAATTTAACTACTACCTTCACATCAGTAAGATTTATCTAGGACACACTCCTATGAAGAAAGCCTCACAATTTATAAGGGTTAGAATTGCATCACACAACTCAAGGATATCAGAATATGTTCAAATGTTGTTGACTGAAATCCTAATCACAAAGAATTGCAAACATGGGTATATATAAACTCAAAAGTAATCCTAAACCTTAATAAGACTCCAATTCCAAACGTAACTGGGACATAGATTCCTCAGTTATTCAAGTCCTAAGTTGACTAGAACAATAGAAAGACCATGCCTTCTATGGTTACTTTGCTTTTATTGTACTTTGTATAGACAGCCATAAGACGAGAGTTTTGTTGATAAATTAAGGGTGGTAATTAACAAAATAAGATTTACTTTAAAAACAAAGTAACCATATAATTCACCATAAAAAGTCTATTCCTTTATTTAACTACTATATTGACTAGGATTACTGAAGATGCCCAAAACTGACAAAACTAATGATATACCCATACTCTGCAGCAAACTGTTAATCCAACTCCCATGTGGAATGTTCCATGCGATTAATTTCTATACAATCCTTTGAATTCCTCACTGAATTGGATATAAGTACTTTTCCTCACTGAATTGGATATAAGTACTTGTAAATTTGGACTACAATGCAAAATATAAAGTAATCCTGAAAAAGTTTAGTTTTTTATGGCTCAGACTCCAAGCTTAGCAGCTTCTGACAATAGATTACACATTTTTTTGACTTCACAACACCTCTCAATCATCCTCTTCTACTCGACTATAGAGCAATTTGAATTTTTGCATTAGAAAAACAAATTAATAATTTAAAATATAATAATTATATTTAAAAAGAGAACTACTGCAGAATAAATAAACAAAAATAATAATTAATTAATAAATTCTTGCCTCTTGGAGCCATCTAGTGCATTTCATTCGATGGTAGATGTGACCGTAGTATATGGTTTGTGCAGCAAGAATCATAGTGATAAATGTATACAGCTGCATTACAATATAACAATAACAAAGTTGAGTAAGAGAATTACCCAAGGAGACAGGAAATTAATAAATGCCAAATTGACTACATTGGAAAACTTTGGGCTTGGCTATCTTACCAATGCCATGTAGTATTGGGTTGGAAGCTGCAAAAGCAAACAAAGATTTGTTTATTGAAAAGCACTTGTAAAGTTAAGATATGTATGGGATAGATGGAGTAAATAAAGTGAGTTCCCTTAAAAAATATAGAAAATACACATAATATTCACAATCATGTTCTCCCAAACCTGAACATGAACATAGCCATTGAATTAGTAATGCACATTTGTGAAAAAAGCAATTTCCACTTGCAAAGAAATAAAAATATTAACCATGGAGGGAGAAATTTAAAAAATACTTTATAGTTTGGTCCTTCAACCCATAAGGGTTAGAGAACTTATAAGCCTCAATTATTCATCATCACTTTCATAAATAACATTTTTTACTGATGATTATTGTTAAAACCAAACTCATATCTAATCATATCTAATCATATCAATCATACCCATGTTTCATTTAAGTACAATAAAGCATGACCACTATCCAATCATTAACTACACAGCCACATGGCTGTGATGCCTAAGTATGTCTAGGTATGATGCCTGAACTGTTTTATATTATTTTACTATTCATGAATTACTGCTTACAAGCCATGATTCTCACCACAAAGTCAGAAACATACTCATAGTTAAGGCGCAAAGCCTAGGTGCAATGCGCAAGCACGTGCCTAAGTGGCATGAGATGCAAAATAATAAAATAAAATTTCTATAAAATTTTAATATTATTTAATTTTATAACATATTTAAGAAATTAACACTCAACTTCTATAAAAGAAATTATTAAAGAAATTAATTCTACGTAAAAGAATTTAACATTTTTTTAGGAAACAAATTAAGCACTAAGAACAAATTTAATGTATTGTATAAAATATTAAACTAAAAATGATAAAAAGAAACAGTAATTAAGAAAAGAATAAAGCTTATAGAAATACCATTATGTGCTCTTTAGCTTTATACTATGTAATCATGCTACTTTTCTTATAACAAATAAATGTAATACTCATATACAATCCAAACCAACTCTACAACTATACATTCTAACTGACCAAAAAAAAACAAAACAAAACAAAACAATCAGCAACAACAGTTTAGAGTAGGAGAAAAAACAATGAAAACCTGAAAAACACAGCAAGGAGGGAAAGTCTAAGGCATGTGAACCATGGAAATGGACAGGTTGCTTTGGGCGACCTAGAAGGTGGTGTTTCCGCAAGATTCTGGAGATTTTTCAACAGCAAAGATTGAGATTTCAGTAATTTTCCAGCACTTTGATGCTAGATTATGATAAATTGGGAGATTCCAATTCTAGTGATGGTGGTCTTTACAATAAAAAAGGTTTGCCAAAGATGAAGGTTTAGGAGGTGTGCCCTTTTTGCGCCTTGCACCTCCATTAAGGCATGCACCTCGGGCCAAAGGCATGTGCCTGAGTAACATCACCTGCCTTTGGTCTTTTGAGGTGCAGGGCCATGCTCCCAGTGCACCTAGCTCCTTAGGCAAACCTTTGACAACTATGAACATACTCAGAACTACCACTTCCTTAATTAATGTTGCTTTCTTAACCTAATCCATAAAAATCCTAATTGTTCATGTAAGCCATAAAGATAGCTTAAATAACCAACCTTGCATCATGTACTCTGTCATAAGTGCCTAGTGTAAGAGACCCAATTGTCTCCCTTGTTTCCTTGTTTTCTTTCTTGATTCTCCCTTAACTAAACCAAGGTGGTTTTCGTAGCAAGATATTTAAATTTTCTTCTCTTCTCAGTCTAACCTTAACAAAGCCTCCTAACCATAAAATTTCCTTCTTTTATATTTGAAACCAAAATCTCATCAATTGCTTTCCATTTGCAAGCGATATAGTCATCAACAGATCATTGTTTTAAATCACGATCGTTGTCATGATCATGGTTAGGGTCACAGTCTCATGTAATGGTAACAAACCATCACAGCCATAACGTAACAATGACGGCAAACTGCTATGCAATTTTTTTGCAAAAAATTGCAATTTGCAAATTATTGTAAACTAAGGAACATTTGCATAATTTACTAAAACTAAAAATTACAACTAATTAATAAGTATATAACACCATAAATAAAGATATAACGTTTATAATTTTTGTCCAAAGCAAACGATCAACTTAAATAAGTAATATCCATGGAGTTGTAGCTTCAAGAATTAATTTTTGTAAGTAAAGAGAAGAAGGATGTTAGAGTCTAAATCAAACTATAATTAGAAAATAAATTAATAAAAACATATGATCTAAACGTCATGATGTATTTCATTAAATTACAAAAAAAAAATCAGCTTATTTTCAGAAAATAATAACATGCAATCTTTGGCATTTCAATATCAATATCAAAAAAAAGAATTTTATGTTGATAAAATAATTACCTTGAACCATCTTAAGTCATAACTTTATTATTTTAAAATTTGTTAAATCTTTGTACTTTGTAATTTATCATTGTGTTTATGAAATTTATATAAAGAAATTTTACCAAAAAAAAAAAGAAAATTATTACAAAAAGTATTCACGAGTCATGTCATTTTTTAAAAAAAAATTCTTAGACTTTTTCCAATTTGTTTAAAAATTTCTCAATATTTTGTTGTTTTATTAATGATATGTTGGAAATATTTCAATATATCGCAATATTTCAATATATCCGGCAAAATAATGTTAAAAAGTTTTTTTTAAAATTCCAACAACTTCAAAAAATTTTTCCAGTGAACTATCAAACTATATCTCGATATTTGAGGTGTGTGTGTGTGTGTATGGGAGAGAGAGAGAGAGAGAGAGATCAAAATTCCTACTAGGAAATGGGAGAAGATGAAACAAAATGTTACAACAAAATTGACGCATAAAAAAGGGACTTACAGTAGCCGGTTCCAGCATGCAGCCAAAAACGTTGAAAAGATCACTGAAAAAGACAAAATTAACATTGCATGCGCAAACAGGAAACAATAGAAAAATAAATTCAGACATTGAAGCACCAGAAAACAATGGAAACATAGTAAGAGGAAATATCCTACACCAATTGATCATTTAGCATCTTTAACTTCAGAAGTGGAGGATGCTTGATGGTGATGGTCACCAACAATTGGTAATACCCATAAGATTAGAGTGACCTAAAGCTATAAGAACTCCGCATTAGCAGTAAGGTAAATTTTGTTGGTAACCAACAAATGGCAACAACAAGTAACAACAGTTGATATTGGACAGCGTAACCATTAAGCGCAGAAATTCTGAATAATCAGATATATGAAATAGATCCATACAACAGTGAAAAAGAATTCACTTACCCAAGTATCCATGTGACCAAGAAAGCACTAGAGAGGCCTCGAGCTGATTTTTGTTTGTAGTTAGTGATGATCTGAGGAATCTCAGCGACCGCCCAACTAATAACACTTATGAGTCCCAGTGTTAATGAAAGGCCATCTTTGATACTGCAAAGGCAGTAGTTGACATAAATTCTAGCCCATTCCGAGCAATGCCTTGTTCTTGGGCACATTGGTTGCGCCATTTTGCTGCCTTTAATCGGAGGATTTGAGAAGCCAATTATTGATGGTAATATGAATCAATCACATTAATAGAATAATTGGATTGGATCGGTTGATTAACGTTGGCCGGCTCCCCTCAAGTTTAGAATTCCTCAATTTTTATTAAGCAACCAAACACCTCTCGTCTCACATATCTGATGGTGAATGTAGGGGCATTTGGTTGCAAGAGAATCTCTTTTATGAAAAAAACAAAATTATAATATTATTGTGTTGGATTAAATATAAAATTTTATTTTGAATTTAAAATTAACATATTTGATTTATATATAGAATTTTAAGAATAAATTTAAATTATTATTATATTCATAATGTAATAATTATTATTTAATTAATCTATAAAAGGAAATTTTATATAACAAAATTTATTATAGTGATAACTTTAATATAAAATATAAATATTATTCAAAACACTAAATAATTATAAATTTATTATGATGATCAATACATTATGAAATATAAATTTTGTTTAAATGTATTAAATAAATATTTTTTAAAATATATTTAATAATTATAATATGTTAATGATTCAAATATATAGTTTATGATAATATAAATTTAAATATAATCTAATTACTCAATAAATAAATGATTCTTACAGTTTAATAATCATTTAAACTAAAATTAAATGATGCCCTATACTTGTTATTTTGATTAAAATTAGGTTAAATAAATATTTAAGTACATATCATATTATATGAGTTCATATGTTATATTAATTAAAGATGTATTTAGATAATAAAGTATTTTTTTATGTAGATGATAAATAAGGATGACGAATATAAATTCAAAATTTTAGATTTTTTAGAAATATAAGATTCTCATACACATTAAACACTTAAACTATTTGTTCTTGATAATTTGAAAACTAAATGCCCGTAAGAAAAATTTATACAGGGGAATAGTAATATATTAAAAGAATACACTTGGCATAAATCAATCTTAATTTGAAATTTTAAAATTTTTGAAAAGCAAGAATGAGACATGATAAGTCAATTTTTAATATTTCAAAAAGGTTGACTTTAAGTGAATTATTGAGTTGACAAAATCATTTTGCATATTAATTTTTCAAATATACTAACTATTAATGATTACGAAACTATAATGTAGCAATTTTATAAAATTTTTAATTAATTTTTAAATTTTTAACATTATATTCAATATATAAAAACATCAAAATAATAATTTTAGACTAATTTATTTTGAGTTATTTTTAAATTTTATCATTTAACTTAGATAAATAATCAGTTTTAAAAAATTTTTTAGACATTTTTCTTTTTTTGTATTTTCTTTTTTTATTTTATTTTTAATTATTTATAATTAAATAGTACAATATAACAATAATATATAATTTATACTTATGCATTTGTTAAAGAATTAGCTAAACAAATAATAAATATTTATTAAATAATTTTCAAAATTGAAATTAATTATATGCATTGATTGATGATTTTGTTGACAATATTTATGTGTTTAGTAATTTACCTTTTTTTCGTTGATATTCTTTTTTTTTCTCTGATTTTTCTTTTTGTATTTAAGGGTTATTGTAATTTACCTTTTTTTAATCTTTTCTTCTTTTTATTTAGTAATTTATCTTTTCTTTGATATTCTTTCCTTTTTTTTTTCTGATGTGTTTTTTCTTTGTATTTAACGATCATTGTAACTTTTTTTTTAATATTTTTTCTTCCTTTTGTTTAGTAATTTATATTTTTTTCTTCTTTTGTCTTTTTTTGTTTAGTAACTTACCGTTTTTCTGATATTTTTTTCTTTTTTATTATCTTTTCTTTTTTTTTTTTTAATTTAAGGGTCATTGTTGACCATTCTTTTTAGTTAGTGATGATTCATTTTTTTTCTTTTATTTTTTATTTTTTTGTTATTTATATTTTAATAATACTTAAATTTATTTAAAAGAAGAGTATATCTAACTTTTATTTTCATATCTATCTTTGTTGGATGATTTTGAGATTTTATTTATTTATTTTTACTTTTTTCATTCTTTTTTAGGTAATTGTTTTTAATTGTGTCATTTGGTGGCTTAATTTTTATTGATATCGCCACAATCCACGCACCAATATTATTACCAAGGAGCTGGTCTACTTACAAACTGAAATAGGAGATTAGCCACAAACCTTTCACCCATGGACATTCTATTAGGGCTTGCTCAATTGTTTCAGTAGCCGAAAGGCACTTATGAGACCATCCTTGCATTTTCACCCGTTTACTCTCTACTGTTTCAAAACATGGACGTATGTGCATTAAAACCGCCCATAAGAAGTGTTGGACTTTTAGTGGCACATTTACAGTGTGTTTGGCAAAATTCAATACGGGGAAAGGAAAATAAATTTTATTTTTCCTCCTTATTTTCCCCCCTCATGTTTGGATAAAAAGGAGGGGAAGGAAAATAAGTTTATTTTCTCTTGTTTGGATAACCAAATATGAGAGGAAATGAGGGAAAATATATAATACATTTTCAATTATGCCCTTTAGTAAACAAAACAATTGAATATATAATTATATTGTATAATAATAAAAAATAATTATTTATAATTTAATTGATTTTATATGAAATTAAAATTTATATAATGATAAATATAATGTTAACACAAAAAAAATTTTAATTTTTTTATATTTGAAATG